>CM016622.1:7912589-8026414 GCA_005393395.2 Gossypium australe | reverse complement strand
CCAATTGTATGAAGGTGCAATGTCCTGACCTGGAATTCAATATTGTATGGCATGGGCCCACTTCTAGAGGGATCTCTATCTTTCCCATGACCTCCGATCAAACGCTCTTACCGTGGAATGACAAGGTCTCAAATAAGACATATCCACCGGCATTCTGGACAGTGTCGCTAAAGGCATGACGTTAAGCGCAGACCCGTTATCAATGAGTACACTTGGTACTATGTATCCTTTGCAATAGGCCGTGATATGTAGTGCTTGACGGAGCCCCTTCCATTTGGTGTATTTCATCATCGCTGAAGGAGATGAAATTATCTGCGTTTAGGTTATTTGCCCACCTATCAAGTTTTTTCCACGGGTACATTACTCGGTACATATGCTTGGTTTAACACACTTAATAGAGTGTTTCGGTGTGGTTCTGAGTTTAATAGTAGAGATAACACTGAGATCTTTGCTGGTTGCTTGTTCAATTGCTCCACAATGTTATATTCGCTGTGCTTGATGAACCTCAAAAATTCGTGTGCTTCGTCCTCACTCACGGGCCTTTTAGATTCTTGTCCAGATTGTACTTCAACCTCAGCCTCGATTTCATGCATCGGCGCTTTCCCCTTTTGACTCACGTTTACGACTTTCTTTTCCGGTTCGACCATCTTGGGAGAATAACACCTTCCGCTACGGGTGAAATGCCCTACTTCGCTAACGCTTCCATTCGTAGCTTCTGGCAGGGTAATGTTGACATCATATTCCCAAGGCACTGCTTTGTCCTCCTTGTAAGGGAACGGAGTTGGCATCTTAATTATCATCTTTGGTTTCGTCTCCTCCCTTTTTGCCCCGTAGTAGATTATCAAAGGTCGGTCGGCACTATAAGGGGGTCCTGATGATCGATCTTCGGATGCACATACATCTTTTTCGATGATCTCTTCCTTTTTATCATAGACCTCAAACTCCTTGTTGTTCATCATATCTTGGAGCAATTCTTTAAATTTCTCACAAGATTGGATGCGGTGCCCTTCTATGCCATGAAAGACACCAAAACTTTGACCTTCTGTATCTTCCTCCTTGGAACTTTTGTCAAGCGGACCAAGCAAACCCTTTTTCATCATTATTTCCCATATTTTCCCCAATGGCGTCTTTATTTCAGAGACACGACTTTTAGCTCGCCGGCCATCTCATTTGTCACCACGTTCACGTTCCTTTCAGTATGGTTAGGGAGCGGATTTCTGGCCACCGTACTGATCCCATCAAAACGTAGAATGCCCGCATCAATTAGACTCTGAACCTTTCTTTTAAAGGCTATGCAATTATCCGTGGAATGCCCCCGGTTTCCAGCATGGTATATGCAGCTAGCATTAGGATCGTACCATTTAGGATAGGGAGGTTTCAAAGGTGCTATGTAATGCGGTGCTATTAGTTGTTTCTCTAGCAACTTCGGGCACAGTTCCCCGTATGTCATGGGAATAGGGGCAAACTGAGGTTTTTCGGGGTTGGGTCTCGTTGGCCTCGGTTCATTTCTGGGTTGGCTCGGAGCGGTTGTGGTATTTGGTGAGAAGATGGTGAGTGGTCTTTGGGCATCAGCGGTATAGACGGGATAAGGGGGAGGGGTTTGATAATAGAGGTTCTGAGGAGGAAAGTAGAGGTTTGGAGTTGGGCGGAATTGAGGTCGAGGTTGGATAGGGTATGGATTAGGAGTGTAGTGATTCTCGGTCCCTACCATATGGGTTTCTGGCTCCTTCTTCTTAAATGGCCTTTTAGAGCTTTCAGACCCTTCCATTCTCCCGTTCCTGATGCCGTTTTCGATAAGCTCTCCAGATATTACGACATCTGCGAAATCCTTTGTGGCATTCCCCACCAGTTTGTCATAGAATGGCGCTCTTAAAGTGTTAATGAAAAGGACCGTGATCTCCGTCTTGGTTAGTGGAGGTTCCACTTGAACCGAGACGTCTCTCCACCTATGAGCATATTGCCTAAAGGTCTCAGATGGCTTCTTTTCCATCATCTACAATGTTAGGCGATCAGGCGCTATGTCGGAGACGTGTTTATATTGTTCACAGAATGCTGCAGCTAAGTCATCCCATGATTGGATCTTTTCTTTTCCTAGTTGATTGTACCATCAGAGAGCTGACCCTATCAAGCTTTCTTGAAAGCAGTGTATCAGCAACTTGTCTTCGTCCTCATAACCAGCCATTTTCCGACAAAACATGATGAGATGCGCCTTTGGGCACCTTGTTCCATCGTATTTCTCAAAATCTGGTGCCTTAAATTTTGGGGGCAAGACCAGACCAGGAACCAAACTGAGCTTTTTGACGCTCATTGCGGAAGAGGCTCTAGTTCCCTCTACTGCCCTGAGTCTTTCTTCCAGATCTTTAAACTTGGCTTGAGCACCCTGATCCTTCATTCTTAACTTAGCTAGTTCCACAGGATCATCCAAATCTGGGACAATAGGGTCAGCTGGGTTAGTTCCGTGACTTGATGCAAATACTCCTTGCCCTAGGTGGGCAGGTGGGAGTACGGGTGGGTGTTCTAGGCCTGTAAATTCATGGGGTGGAGTAAATCCTGGAGGATGGCCTTCGCTTTCTTTCCCGGTACTAGTTGTAGGGTCTTTTCCTTTGTTTGTTATCCCACTCATCAATTGAGTCATTTGGGCCACCATATCCTTTTGAGCCTTTTCCATCTGGTCTTTCAATTCTTTCTGAAACTTCTTCATTTGGTCTTCCATGTCCTTCTGGAATTGTTCGTATCTTTGGTCCATTGCTTTTGCCTTGCGACGAGTGTTGTAGTAATGTACGATAGGTTGATCCTCGTCGGTTTCCAGGGTAACTTCTGTCACGTTTTTAACCAATTAGGCTCCTTCTTTATGCAAATGTTGTGATGCATGCGAATGGATGCAATGCAAATGCGTGAAATGAATGCAAAAGGCGTCGATTCTCATTCAATTTCTTATAGAAAGCTTGTTTAAGAAACAGAATCTTTTACATAAAATTGAGTCATATAAGCGACCTAGCCCTTATGCCTAGAATTTTAATTTTCTCGAGGAGTGAGGCTAACTCTCGACCCCGGTCTGACTTTGATTCGTACAGTATGCTTAATACGTCGGCTTGGACCGCTAAGGATTGTAGATGTTCAGCCACTTCTCGTATCTGTGTTACTGCCTCACCCATGACGTAATCCCTTTCCTTGACCTGATTCTGAGATTGTTGGAACCGGAACTCACTATTCTCTAGTGCCATTTCGAGCTCTACTAATTTCCCTTTTAACTCTTCAATCTGGTTTAGGCTTGATTTTAGCTTCACCGTAGAGTCGTGTCTTTGGTCAAACATCTTTCCTTGTTCTATTAATCGAGCTTTCAGTGTTTCATTCTCCCTTCGGTTCTCACTTGCAGTCTTCTTTAGAACATCTCTTTGTGCTTGAACCTCTTGGAACTTTTCCCTCCACTGATCAACCTTGGCTTTCTCTTCTCGAATTTCTTGACGCCACTGTTCCGAAGTTTTACCCAATCCGGCAGTCCTCATTGACAGACGCAGCTTTCTATAATCCGTCTTCAAGCCCTCCAAATCTTCTTCGGCCTTTCTCTTTCCTTTCTTCAATCTCTCAACCTCCGAACTTTGGATATCCATATCCAACATCAAATACATCTTTTCTTCTTCTAGTTGCTCTATCCTTTTTTTCAACTCTGAATTTTTATTTTCAAAATCTTGCTTCATAAGCTCCGTCTCGGAAGGGACTACTTGTAAGTACTTCTCTATCGGTTGAGTATCATCGGGTGTCGGTTCAGGGACGTTATCGTTTATTCTCTTACTCCGCCAGGCATTATACTCGAGGGTTACCATTGGACCTACAGCAATTCTTTTCATCCGGCAAACTTGTTTCCAAGCATCGGCGACCTCTCGAACCTTCTTCTTGGAATTATTCCCTTTATACGAAAACTCAAACTGAGCTAGGCCGTAAGTCGCTGGTATAAACTGTCTTGAGTAGTATTGCCTTAGTACAAGCAAAGGCGCATACCCAATGGCTCCCCAAATTCCTAGCAGAGGAACCCAATCATAACTCCCACAACGGTAGATAATTTCATCGGGAACAAACCAAGGGGCTTTCCATTCAATGTCTTTTTCTTGAAGATTTTGAAGGAGTGCGATCCAATTTTCTTCTGATATGTCGTCTCTCTTGGGCTTATCCACCAACTCCTTTAACGGGGAATAATTTTCATAGTGAACTCGACAAGAAGCTCTATCTATTTTCCAGAAATGGCTATGGAACCAAACTAGTAATAGTTGCGCGCATCCCATGATTCTACCCTCGCCCGCTCTCCGGCACGCATTTAAAGATCTAAACGTTTCGGCAAGAATGGCTGGTACTGGCGTAACTCCTTTGTCAAGACGATCGAATAAGTCAACAACTGCTTTGTCCACATGCCTCAAAGCTCTCGGGAAAATTACTAGGCCATAGATACTTAAGGCGAAGATGTCGACCTTCCTCTTGGCATCGGGATGTGTCAATATCAAGTCCCTTAAGTTTGCCCATGGAATGCATTTCCCTTCACCTTTCTGCTGAATACGTGCCACGACCCATTGTTCGCTCATTCCAGTGATGTTCATCAGTTTCTTTACCAAGGTTGGTGCATTGCCGGCCCTAAAGTAGACTTTATCAACCTGAGCCCTTCGATTGCGCAGTAAAGCCGTGTATTCTTCTATGGTAGGTACCAAATCCACTTTCCCGAATGTGAAGCAGCTATATGCGGGATTCCAATATTGAGTTATGGCCCGAAACAAGTGTTGTCCACTCTGATGTCAAGCAAATAGGGTAGATCGCCATAATTAAGGTAGAAAAGCTGCTTAGTCCCCTCATCCCAATGAGCCCACATATCTTTTAATTCTTGTAACTCATTCTGTGTCATACTGATGCGAGTAAAGTCTCCTAACTCTGATGTACATCCCTCGGCTAGACTATCCCCTTTCTCGAGTTGTATCTTCTCTGACCATATACGCACGGCCGTGTTATCCTCTACTTTATCAAGGAATCCGTCCCCCATAACAAGCTTCTATCTTAGTAACCGAACGGAGATCGACACCTTTTAATATGAATATGACATGCAATGTAATCAAAACAAGAGAAGATGTTAGTGCAAGATAAGTGGGAAAAAAAATAAGTACAAGAGAAGTAAGCAAACATAAAACACCAGTTGGGGTGACTACTAGGGGTTTAGCGCTGTTCTGTCCAAGATGGGTTCCTAGGTTTCTCTACATGTGGTTTAGTTCTAAAGAGAGGTACCCGAACCAGCAGATTCCTCAATCCTCACCCATTATAGGCTCATACAGATCGAGTTCAGTTCGGGGGAATACATTTCCCTATGGCCATGCGGGGGTGAAAACCTCACGAAACCATAGGTACGGATGTATTCCGGAAGCAGTCCCCTAGCCCATGCGGAGGTGAAAACCTCACGGAGGCATAGCTTCTCGCACCCACTTAAGGGTGTGACCACAACGGTCATGCAAATATGAATGCAGAGACATCCTATGAGACTCGACATTATTGCAATCATAGTACCAACAGATGCGTCAAAAGAAACATGATTTTTCAAAATGATTTTCCAAATCTTGACAAAAGAACAGAGAATAATCAATTTTCGGCCTGACTCTCAAAAAATCCCCAGTGGAGTCGCCAGGCTGTCGTAACCATTTTTTGACAAAAACGGGAATCGAACTTGGGTTTTAAAATGGGTAAAAAGGGAGTCGCCACCGACCTTTATTAGGTGTGATCGGATCACCTTTGTTTTAATAAAGTATTTCGGTTTACTAAAACGGGGTTTTTGGTCTACGAACATTCGAGAAAATAGGTTCGGGAGTCGGTTACGTGCGAGGAAGGATTAGCACCCTCGGAACGCCCAAAATTGGTACCAAATTGATTAATCGATGTCCTAATGTCGAAAAGTTTTGAAATGATTTTGAAATCTAGCTCTTTTATTTTTATTTTTTTTTTAAAAACAACTTGATCGAATAATGATATTCCCTTGTTCCGAAGGAATAGAATTTCACATCCAGCACGATTGGACGCGATAATCTAAGTCCTTGAATCCAAGATCGTCTCTGAAATTCTCCAAGTAACCATTTTGAAATTTTGGAAAGGGAATTTACTCGTTAGGTCATGCGAAAGAAAACACACCCAGCACGATTGGGCGCGATCCTTCGAACTTCCAAACGCACAAATATCACCTTATTTAAAAAAAGGAAACAAAATTTGAAAGGTTATCCATTTGTTCGGTCAAACAAAAAGTCACACCCAGCACGATTGGGCATGAAGTTTTGAATTCCCAAACTCATGAATATTACCTTTGTGAAAACTCATTTCAAGAACTGAAAAAAATATAATAGTAATAGGAGATGGATTATTGGATTACGATGAAATGACGAAAGCGAGAAAATCAGGAAAACATGTTAATAAGAAGGTGCATAATGAAACAAAAGTAAAAAGACAAAAAATAATAGCGATGAAAAAATGTTAGTAATGATAGTGACGATAATATATACAATAATAATAATAATAATAATAGTGTAGCACATATAATAATAAGAATACTAACAATAATAATAATAATAATGATAATAATAATGATGATAATAATAGTAAATAGTATAGTAATAATAAAATGATAATAATAACACAAAATATACGTGACATGAAAATAATAATACTAATAATAATAATATATAGTAATAATAATAAAATAATAATAATAATGGTATGTACGGCATAATGATAATATAATAATAATTAGTAATAATAATAATATAATAATACTAAGATAATAATAGTAGTACGGAGTATATACAATATAATAATATAAAATATAATAGTAATAATAATAATGAAGTTAGTTAAACAAAATAATAGTAATTATATATATAGAAAATATAATAATAATAATAGCAGATAGTATAGTAATAATGGTAAAATAATAATAATATAAAATGTAGACAAATAATAATAGCAATATTAATAATGATCAATAATAATATTAAACATAATAATAACAATTAATAATAATAATAATAATAATATATAATGACATAGTGCATAATAACAACAACTGAATAAAAACGCACATTAACCATAAATGGATTGAATTGAAATCGAAACGGAAAATTGGGGTTGAAAATTGGAAAATAAGAAAGAGGATGAGAACCAAATTGTGACGCGCGAGGACTCCTAGGGACTAAATTAGTAAATTACCCAGCCCTTGATTATGAGGCGTTTCGAATGACCAAATAAGGACTAAATTAAAAGTGAAGCAGAGTAATGGGGCAAAATTTTAAAAAAAAAAGAAAGGTGAAAAAGGGATTCAATTGAGTAGCACCGCAAGAATGGGGGACTCATCGTGTAAATACCCCATTTAAAGAGGTGTGGACGGTTCCCCAGGTACCCCAAACGACATAACTTAATTGCCTTAACCCCAAAATTTATTTCTCTAGTTCCCTAGGCAAACAGATCAGAACCCACCCCTCAAACTCTTCCTTTTTTTTTTCGTTTCAGAAACAAGAGCAGAGAGGGAGTCTCCTCTCTTCTTCGCCCATGCCCGATGGTCGGGCCTTCCCCACCATTCATCGCACCACCGTATACCGGGCGTCCAAGGTCGCGCGAGGAGAAGCCCTCTGTTCCCGAAACAGAGATGGAGATCTCGGGTAACCCTTTTTTCTTTTCTTGGATTTTTGGTTCAAAAATGATAAAAAACAGAAAAATCAAATAATAAGCCGGCTTAAAAAAGGGAAAGGGTGAAATCACCTTTTAATGCTATTGATCTGTCGATTTTTGGATTGAAAGTTGTTCTTTTTGTATTCTGTATTGATTTGTTTTTTTTTATTGCTGAAATTTCTTGTAAAATTTTTTGAATCGGAACCCCCTTTCTATGTTACATATTCAATTTTTATATCCGAAAAATCAAGAAACAAAACGAGTAAAATACATTATTGTTCTTCTCTCCTTGCTGTTGTGTTGTCGTCTTTTGCAGGTTTTCAGGAAGTGGAGTTGCTGAGTGGGGTGAGAGAGGCCGACAAACAGGAGTGGTCTGGTGGCTGTGGAGTTGCGGCGCTGGTGGCTAGGGTTCCAAAACCCTAGTCTTTCAATTTTTCTTTTTTTTGTGTTTTGGGCCTGGTGTAATTTGTTTGTAATGGGCCCGGGGTTAATGACCCGGGCCAAAATTGGTGATTACACCACTTAACAAAAGGAAGAATTTCATCACCAAAATCCTCTTGTTGGAGTCGGATTGGATTTGGATGCTGGACCGGGTCAGAACTCTACTAACCTGCGCACGGAAAACAAACCGTACGCTGAGTATTGGAATTACTCAGTGGTATTATCATAATTCAATTTATAACAATGAATAAATATCGTAAACATACTTAGATAAATAACACATTATACATATAATTATACTAAGTTGTTATATTTCCAATGTAACAATTTTAATATTTGAATTAATATCTCATTCATAGAATTCCAATTGTTAATGAACCTCTGGTTCATCTCTCAATCACATATATTTCTTTCATTCAGAGGTTCAAATAATCAAATTCATATAATTTTCTTATTTCACATAGTTACCCCTATTAACATGACTCGGACTTTGGCGGATACTCGGATCCGACCAAACACACCATACTGGCACCCAGTGCCTAATCGGATAGTTCGAAGTAATATAGTGACACCCAGTGTCTCATCGGCCCAGCCGAAGTAAAGAGGTACCCAGTACCTTATTGAATCTATCCGAAGTAAATAAAATGACACCCAGTGTCTCATCGACTCAAGGTCGAAGAATCCTTGAACACTTCCAATCCTATGGCATGCCAATTATATCCGACTCAGCCCGACTAGTTAATAGGGTATTTAAATCACATATTCATATCACTTTCACTTTCAACTGATCATAATCATTCGGATTCAATTCATACATATTATCAATACAATCTCAATCTCAATCTCAATCTCAATCTCAAACCACTTCCAATTTAATTTCACAAATTAATTCAATATACCTTTCATATCAATATTTTTAATTCAATACTAACACATATTCATCAATTAAGTCCAAGTCATATTCAATTCAAACATCAATACTTACCTAAATTTCATTTTTCATACACATACATTGAAATTAAACATGCAATTATAAATAACTTGAATTATGATAATACAAACCGATATTTTCTCGAGCTACTCCTCGATCACTTTTTCCTTCCCCTTCGTATTAGACGTCTCGATTTCCTTGTTTGCTACAATAATAATAACAATTTACATTATTAAATATAGCATTAAATTATAATAAATAATTGAATTTTATTCAATTCCTAACCTTGTTCTTCATTCCACATTCTTTGTACACAATTCTATTATTTACTTATAAGTTCTTTCTAGGCTGTCTACCTGAGTCATTGTCACTAAATCATCTACATCTGGAGCTACGAAACTTCAAATTAATATCCGTAAATTTTCCCCGAAACTAGACTCATATATATTTTTACTGTAAATTTTTTAGAATTTTTGGTATGGCCAATCAATACCAGATTATTCTTAAAGTTTCCCCTATTTCACTGTTCAACTGCTCTGACCTCTCTTCACTACGAATTAAATTACTCTTTGTACAGAATTTAGATGGCCTCCTTGTTTAGCTCATCTGAAACTAGACTCATTCAGGATTTCATACATATAAATTTTAATCCACAATTATTTTTGTGCAATTTCTAATGATTTTTCTAAGGTAGAACAGGGGATCTCGAAATCACCCTGAACCAGTTTCACTAAAATTTAAATATCTCATAATACAGAACTATTTGCTTTCTCTGTTTCTTTCATATGAAAATAGACTCAATAAGCTTTAATTTCATATCTCACTCAACTTCTAATTCCACTTCTACGATTTTTGGTGAATTTTCAAATTTACTCTACTGCTGCTGTCCTAAAACTGTTTTCTTGTAACTTATTTTGCAATTAAATCCTAATTAAGTTTACTTGTTTCTTAACTTAATTCATGCTTTGATTCTACTTAAATCCCTTCCATATTCAACTTGATTATATAATTTTCATAATAAAACCCTAATTTATAATTTCTTCCAAATTGATCCCTATAGTAGAAAACTTATAGCTTACCTTACAATTTAATCCTTTTTCTAATTCTAACTTAGATTTCATTCAATTTAATCCATAATTCATATTTTTCTTCAACATAAACTATATTTAAAAACCTAAAAACTCTCAAAACATCAACTTAGTTTCATCAAAATTTTGCTTTAAAGCTTCTAAAACATCAAAATTAAGAGAATAGGACTTGATTGACTTACCAATTTAAACTTCAAGCTTTAAATCCCTAATTTTTCCTTTTTCTTCTCTTTCCTTCCTTTCCCCTGTTTCGTATGCTCTCTGTTTCTTTTTTTTTTCTTTCTGTTCTTTGCTTTGTTTCTTTTCTTATCTCTTTTACTCTATTACTTTATGTTATAATAATATAATATAATATATAATAATTACTTTAAATTAATTTAATATTATTTATTACTAATATACATATATTTTATAATTAAAATCTAAGTAAAAATCTTAGATTTTTACTCATATGCCGCCTCAACTTATGCTAAATGGCATATTTGCCATTTTGATCCTTTTTATTTTCTTTTAATCTACAATTCAACTTTTACCCTTTATTCACTTTAGTCCTTTTCCCTAATTACTTTAAATTAAACTAAATTCACTTATCAAAAATCTAATTCAACCTATTCTAACTTTGTAAATATTTTTAATAAATATTTACGGACTCGTTTTCCTAGGACGGAGGCCCTAAACTCACTTTTTCGGTGCCCGTAGAATTTGGGTTATTACATATAGGGAGAGAAAGAACACTGGTTGTGCTTCGCTTCCGTTCGGTTGTTCGGTTTCTTCCCAATAAACTGGTATCAGGAGCTCGGTTATTCTGTCAAATAATTATGGAAATCAATACGAGCAAGATGATTATGTTGAATTGTAACATCCCGGAATAGGGCCTAAACGGAATAGTGGTTGCGAAACCACAAATCCGAGTCAGTAAAATATTTTAATATTATTTTCAGTGCTTATAATATGTGAATTTACATGTGTGAAAGTTTCGTGAATTAATTTTATTGTTTGTGTGCTTAATTTGATAAAAGGGCTTAATTGCGTAAAATGAAAATTTGATGGTTAAACAAGAGAGTGCCTAATTATTGTTGTCTTTATAATTTGGAGACTTTATGTTGTAATTTACCCATAAGTGAGAGTAGTGGGCGGCGTTATGTCAAATTATATAGCTTGTTTTATTATGTATAATGGTTTAATAATAATAAAATAATATATTGTTAATATAATAAAACAAACATAAGTTAAAAAGCCATTATCATCTTTTTTTTCTACTAGCCGAATGTAGAAGAAAAGAAAAAGAAAAGAACAAGCTTAGGGTTTGGCGATTTCTGAAGCTTGATTCAAGGTTAGTCTTAGTTCGATTTTTAATAATTTTTACGTTTTTGAGATCGTTGCTTTGAGTGCTACAAAACCCATGTTTCAATTTTGAATTTTGATGAATATTTTGAGTTATGCCATTGATGAGAACTTATGATTTTTGTTGTTTGATGGTAGAAAATGAAAGATATGTGTTAGATTAACAAGTTTTGTCTTTGGATTTTTGATGAATTTAAGTAGTTTGGACTAAATTAGTAAAAGTTGTTATTGTTCATAAGTATGTGTTATAGTAAGAATTTGAAGTTGCTATAGAAGGGAAAAATGTTCAGCATGTTAGAAAACATAAAAATAAGGGCTGAAGTTTAATTTTCAAGCCTAGGGGAAAAATCGTAAATATGTAAAAGTTTAGGGGCAAAATTGTAATTTTTCCAAAGTTAGAGTTAAGGACTGTTTTGATAAATATGAGTATTAAATAAGCTAAATTTTCTATTATAGATCAAGAAGAACGAAATCCAGAGTTAGATCGGGGAAAGAAAAAGATAGTGGACTAAATCGATATAGTTTATCGATTTTGTTTCGAGGTAAGTTTGCAATAAATAAATGCAATATTCTATTATTTTACATTTAATATTATTAAATTCCAGCATTTACATATTTATTCTGTAAATTTATTATTTAAAGACTCAAGTATGAATTGACGGAAAAGCTATCGCAGAAAGTTCCGGTTGAACCTTAGGAATGTGTAGGATACAAATGTCATGACATTAGGGTTTAAGGAAATCATGTAAGACCATGTCAAGACATGGCATTGATAAGTTACTATAAGGCAAAGGTCCCATGTAAGACCATGCCAAGGCATGGCATTGGTGAATTTATAAGGCAGAAGTCCCATGTAAGACCATGCCAAGGCATAGCATTGGTGAGTTCACAAGGCAAGGATACCACGTAAGACCATGTCAAGACATGGCAATGGTTAAGTTTCATGAGGAAAGGTACCCGCGTATCCTTAGTATTCCAAGTGGTTCAACGGGAAAATTCAAAGAGTATACCAAAGTAAAGGTAAGACAAGTTCAAGCTAAAAAGGTAAAGGTAAGACAAGTTCAAGCTAAAAAGGTAAGGTAAGACAAGTTCAAGCTAAAAAGTAAAGGTAAGACAAGTTCAAGCTAAAAAGGTAAGGTAAGATAAATTCATGTTAAAAGGCAAGGTAAGAATACAAGTTTGAGTATATTGAGTTAAAAGCTTAAGTGATCTTGATAAGAAAAGAATAAGATAATTCATTAAGAATGCTGTTATCTATTTACATGTAAACTTACTAAGCTTTATGCTTACTCCCTTTCTTTATTTTTTTTTATAGTATTGTAAGCCAACTCAGGGATCGAAAGGACGTCGGAGATCGTTACACACTATCAAAGGATTATATTGGTATTTTGTGACTCGAACGTTTTAAGTAATGGCATGTATAGGGACTTAGCCATTTTATGTGTGTGACCTTATGATATGGCTTAGTATGGACTTGTAAATGCTTGGTAATGATTAGCCATTAAAATGGTTAATTAAGAACATGTTTTGGATGTTATGAAATGCCTAGTTGATAGTTATTTTAAAGAAATTATGTAATTATATGCAGGGGAATAGTTGGACAGCAGCAGTGACGTGATTTTGAAAAATCACCAAAAATAGTAGAAATTGAATTAGGTTGTGCATGAGATATAGAATTAAAGCTTATTGAGTCTATTTTCATATAAAGGAAACAGTGTAGGAAAAAGAGTTGTATATTATGAGATAATTAATTTTTAGTGAAGAAAGGTTAGAACTATCAAACTGTGTAACAGGGGAGAATTTAACTAATAAACTGTACTAATTGGCCACACCAAAAATTCTGGAAAACTTATAGTAAGAAGATATATGAGTCTAGTTTTAGGGAAAATTTACGGATCTAGATTTTGAGTTTCGTAACTCGAGTTATAATTAATTTAGTGAACATGACGCAGACGGACAGTTTCAATTTTTATGCCCGGAACTAGTAAGTTAAGTCTAGTAATGCCTCGTGCTCGACTCCGGCAACAGTCTCGGGTAAGGGGTGTTACATTTATTGGTATCAGAGCCAGATTTTAGTCGGTTCTCGGAATATTCAGTATGAGTAAGAGTCTAACTATACATGCCATACTTATATTTTGATAGTGTGACGACTCCTGACAATTTTAAAAATGTTTTTCTTTTATAGTTATGGATCCCGAACGAGATGGTGCAGATGATGTAGAGAGTAATGCGACCGCTACCACTGAAGGGATGGTGCCACCAGATAGTCGTGAAAGGCCCGTTACAGTTAGTTAGGGAGGAGGGGCTCGAAAAGCCTTCTTCCAAGCTATGAATGAATGGTTTGCTGAGTTCGTTCGTACGAACCCGGCCGTTAGACCTCAACCCCCTCATAAGCCACAGACCACCCACATAGCTCCCCCAGTTATAAATACAGTTAGAAGAGAGAAACCACCCGTTGACAAGATCAGAAAACAAGGGGCTGAAGAGTTTCGGGCTACCAAAGATGATGATGCAGAAAAAGCTGAATTTTGGCTCGAAAATACTATTAGAGTTTTTGACTAGTTATCCTGCACACCGGAAGAGTGTATTAAATGTGTAGTGTCACTTCTTAGAGATTCAGCCTACCAGTGGTGGAAGACACTTGTATCAGTAGTACCGAAAGAAAGAGTTACTTGGGATTTCTTTCAGGAGGAGTTCCGTAAGAAGTATATCAGTCAGAGGTTTATTGACCAGAAAAGAAAAGAGTTTCTTGAGTTAAAACAAGGTAAGATGACTGTGACCGACTATGAACGTGAATTTGTCTGACTCAGCAATTATGCTCGAGAGTGTGTGTCTACAGAGGCTATCATGTGCAAAAGATTTGAAGATGGGCTCAATGATGATATCCGACTGTCAGTTGGTGTTCTAGAGATAAAAGAGTTTGTTGTTTTAGTTGAACGAGCCTGTAAGGCAGTAGAGTTGTTAAAAAGAAAGGGTAAAGCTGAAATTGAGATGCAAGACACGAAGAAAAGACAGATGAGCAAGTCATTTCAGTCTACATCCAAGAGGCCTAGAGAGTTTTCTACGAGAACTAATTTTTCAACCGGGTATTCTAGCCGAAACAGAGGTGGAAGATTTATAGATTCAAAAGCTCAAACCACTTCGATTGCGAGTGTTGGCAGTATTCAACCTGATAGACCCGAGTGTCCTCAATGTGGTCGACGTCATCCAGGTCAATGTCGAGCAACTAAGACTGGTTGTTTCCGATGTGGTACACCGGATCATTTCATTCGGGAGTGTCCCGAGATGGTTAAAAAAGAAGTAATACCGAGTGCAAGATCAGGTAATGCCCTCGTTAGAGGCAGATCTCAGAGAAATTCAGGAGTAGGGGCAGGTAGAGGTACATTTAGAGATACAGCAACGAGATCAGATGTTAGAGCACCCACAAGGACTTATGCTACCCGTGCTCGTGAAGAGGCATCTTCCCCCGACGTAATTACGGGTACATTTTCTCTTCATGATGTTAATGTTATTGCTTTGATTGATCCGGGGTCAACCCATTCCTATGTTTGCATGAAATTAATGCCTAGTATGAACATGCCCATAGAGTTTACAGAATTTGTGATTAAAGTATCGAACCCATTAGGTCAGCATGTGTTAGTAAACAAAGTATGTAAAAAATGCCCTTTGATGATTAGAGGTTACTGTTTTCCGGCTGATCTCATGCTATTGCCATTTGATGAGTTTGATGTAATTCTTGGTATGGATTGGTTAACTGCACATGATGTGATAGTGAACTGTGGAAAAAGATTCATTGAGTTGAAATGTGAAAATGATGAGTTCCTTCGGGTTAATTCAGATGAGTCAGATAGTTCAATTTCCATGATTTCTATTATGTCTGCTCAGAAATGTTTAAGGAAAGGATGTAAAGCTTATCTTGCTTTTGTGTTGAATACTAAAGATCCAGGGTTGAAAATTGAATCAGTGTCTGTGGTAAATGAGTTCCCTGATGTGTTTCCGGAAGAACTACCAGGTTTGCCTCCTATCAGAGATGTAACATCCTGAAAAGGGCCTATGCATTTTCAGTTAAATTGTACGAAATATCAAGTCTCAAGTACTATGAATAAATTTTTGATATTTTTGGAAACTTGAACATTTTGGAAACCTGAACATTTTTGGAAATGATTCAAAAATGGAAAGTAAACATTTCTGGAAACTTGGAAATGTAAGAAAAATGGCAAGTTACAGAGCTGATCGAAAATTTTAGGAAACTTAGAAATGATGCCGAAATGTCAAATTTTAAAGTTCAAAATAGGAAACAAGGGCTAGAGGGCCTTAAAAGAAAAAGATGGAGAAGTTTGACACACAAACAGGCTTGGAAAAGTGGCCTGAAGATGCCACTTAAGGCCTAAGGAGATGGCGTCACATGCAGGGAAATAGGCCTGAGTTCGAGTCACTTGAGAAGCAAATAAATAAGTTTTATTTTTGCTTCCAGAAGGCTGAGGTGGACGGCATGGGTTTCTAGAAAAGGAAGAGTTTTATTTGCATAAATATGTGAATAATAAGTGATAAATAAAGGAATTTTTTTTAAGATAATTGAGGAGATAATTGATGGATTAAAGGCTTTTATCTTTTAAATAAAAGAGATAATATTATTAAAAAGAGGAGTGGTGGCCAAGTAAGGGACTCCTAGGCTGATAACTTTGGCTATAAAAGGAGGGCAGGTGGGCTACTCATTCACTTTTGCTTCCTCTTTGCCAAAATTTTCCTAGCTCTCTCCCCCTCTCTGCCGAATTTTTCTTTAAGCAAGATCCATCTTCTTTTCTTCTATTTTCTTCTCTGTTTCTACTGTCAAAGCCGAATCTTTGTTGATTCTAAGTAAAGGAGCAATCAACTACAACATCAAAAGGGTTTCTACAACTGTCGAATACAAGGATCAAGGATCTAAGGTAAGATAAATTTATTTGATTAAGGGTTATGATGTATATGTTAGATTAGATCTAACATGAAGATTTCG
This sequence comes from Gossypium australe, assembly GCA_005393395.2. Taxonomy (NCBI): domain Eukaryota; kingdom Viridiplantae; phylum Streptophyta; class Magnoliopsida; order Malvales; family Malvaceae; genus Gossypium; species Gossypium australe. The sequence continues at coordinate 8,009,934 of CM016622.1, read as the reverse complement.
ACAGACATATAGGGCAAGGAATCCTCTTCAGATTTGGAATTTGTATGGTAAGTGATATTCGGCCAAGGCTTAATTTTGGTATTTAGAATTATTTTCCATTATTTCAAAAGCCGGAAACTGACATGGTTACATGTCTAGTGATAGCCGATTTCAAGGAAAAAGAATACTAGCAAATTTTTGGGACTTGATCATCCAATTCGGCAACAAGGTAAGTAATACAAATCCTACTAGGATTTGGTTTTTAAGCCAAATAGGTTTGTTAATATGTTTTATTGAATGGCCGAATATAGGAGTCAAAGATCTAGATCGGTAGATCGTTCTTCGGGATTTCAAGGAATCTATTAAGCCAATCAGGTGTGTACTCACATTAATTTTCGATATATCATATGGCAATTATTTTTAATATATGAATATGCATAAGAATGTGAATGTGGCTAAGTACCACAAATGTGGTAAGAGTACCCAGGTACGTTTCCTACTTTCGATAGGATTACGAATATGTTATATTGTTAACATGTGAATAATGAGAAATTAAGTATGTTATGCATGATATATGGGGCATTCGGGATATATGTGAAAGGGGAAGAAGGTGTTGACTTCGGTCTCACCAACGGAATATGGTGACTACGGTCACAAAATTTGAATATGGTAACTCCGGTTACATTATCTGAATTTGGTAACTTCGGTTACATTATTTGAATATGGTGTCTAATGACACAAATTATATGGGCGATGAGCACATCGACTGCAGCGACTGCCTTCGATGGTGTGTAGCGGATGGAGGGTTGACTTAGTAGTCCCCACGGTGTGACTGGCAGGTACGGGTGGTGTGTAGCGGATGGACCATTAGGCTTGGGTTTGGGTTGCATCATTTATTTTATATGAACATGAACTTGATATGAACTTGTATGCCTGATTTGTTGAATGTTAATGTTGTGTACACATTGAGTCTGTTGACTCACCCCGTTGTGGGAACTATTTTCAGGTGATGAACAGTGACGGACCGGGACGGTAGACCTTGAGGTGGCCATGCATCATTTGAAGAATTTATTTAATTTGGACTTTATTTCTTTTTAGTACCTTTAATTTTATTATTGGGTTTTTCTTGATGTAATAAGGCCATAAGGCCCAGTGGATTTTCTTTATTTTGCTTTACTTTTAATTATTATGTTACGAACAATTTTGATTAAAGTTAAGTACAAGAATGATTTCTTTAAAAACAAACCCTAAAAATTATTTTGTCACCTTAATAAAATTGGATTTTTAAATTAATTAAATGGGTTTCCCAACCTAAGCCCAATCCAAAACAATATTTTCCTAAAATTTTACACATTTTCTCTAAGTAACAAAGAATTTGAAAACCGGTTTACTTAAGGAACATACCAGATCCAGTCCGGGCTCGTGGGCCGGGTGTGGGGTGTTTCAGCTTGGTATCAGAGCCCAGTTTTAAAACTCTCGGCCTGTGGGCTAAGGCCCAAAACGTTTTGAATTCAAGCCCAAAGGATTTTCTTTGAAAATAAGCAGGTTTTATGGCATGGCACCTAAGTCTCCGACCCGCAGTCCACCAAGTAAATACCCCTAACTTTATGTGTGATTCTATGATTTATGAACTGTATAAGGGTAGAAAAGGCATGGAACATAGAATAGAATGATAGGAACTTGGACCCTAGGACTAGTCTATTCAAACACAAACACATAAGACTTAATGCACTAAACAACCCTATGGCTAAGTCACTAAGCTAGGGTGTGGTAACCCCTGTGCGCATGTCTAGGATTGGATCCGAAAGAGCTTGGTATTTAAGCAGTCCTAGTGACTCACCTCCTCTTCGCAGGAATCCTACCTGGTGCGTAGCTTCGGTTCACCCTAACTCAGAGGGCTCAGTGGTGTGGCAACTTCTGTGCGCATGTCTAGGAATGGTTTCGGTGGGAGCTTGGTACTTAAGCAGTCCGCGTGACTCACCTCCTCTCCACTCGAATCCTGCCTGGTGCGTAGCTTTGGTTCACCCTGACCAAAGAGGGCTCGGTCATAGGCTAAACATAAAGACTAAAACCCGAAAAGGGAACTAGCCGTGTTTAAAAAAAAAAAAAGAAAGAGAACAAAACAATAAACCTTAGTTTTCAAAACTCTTAAAATTACTCTTCTAAATTTTATTTTTTTTTTGAAAACCATCTTTACAAAATTTCCCGAAAATTTCAGATTTGTGAAAATTACAAAAATGCCCTTAGTGGTAAAATTACCAAAATGCCCTTGATTTGCAAAATGTCAAACTTCTCAATGGTTTTGTCCAAACTTCATTATTTTATAAATGTTCACATACCCTGAATTTCAAACTATCAAAAATACTTTGATTTTGGAAAAATTACAAAATTTCCCCTAACTTACAAAATTACCAAAATGACCCTGACTTCTAAAAATTTTGCAACATCATCGTTTTGAAAAGTGCAACTCTCAAAAAGAGAACCCTCAAAGTTTTACAACTTTTGAAATATCCCTAACTTATTAAATTTTACAAATTTACCCTGGTTTTGGAAAATTACTGAAATACCCCTGAGGTTAAAAATTACCGAAATACCCTCATATTTTAAAATTTTCCAAATTACCTCGGGATTTTGAAATTACCAAAATACTTTTTGACGAAATCACCGAGGAACTTTTCCCTTTTGAAAATTACGAAAATGTCCCTGTAGGACAAAATTACGAAAATACCCCTGGGTAGTGGAAAAACATCAACGATGAAAACTACAACGTTTCTCTGAATGAACAGAAGTTCATACTTGTTTGATGGATGAATGAATGAATGGAAAGACTGTATGCTTGTGTGAATACGAAAGAACCACTCCTAAAACTCTTGTCATAAAATTTCTTCGCGAGTAAACAAGTGAAACCAAAGTACTAATACATAAAACTTCTTAATCAGATCTCGACGCCGAAATGAGCTCTAGAGGACATGGCCGTCGTGGACGCGGTAGAGGAAGAATGACTAGGTCAGAACCCGTTAGATCGGGTCAAGGGTCTGATAATGAGGTACCACCGCTCCCAGCTGTTGGTGTGGAGCAGCAAGCTCAGACGGGGGACGATGCTGTGTCGCGGGCTGTGCTGCGAGTTCTGGAGTTGGTGGCGGGGGCAGGAGGAAATTCGGGAACACGTAAGTCTGTGCCTGAATGGCTCCGAGCTAATGGAGCGGAAATGTTTCGATGAGTATCTGGAGTGGCACCCAGTACAGCTGAGTACTGGTTGGAAGCAACAGAGCGCATCATGGATGAGCTTGATCTGACCCCTGAAGAAAAGTTAAAGGGAATGGTGGCACTGTTACGCGATGAAGCGTATCAATGGTGGTTAACTGTGCGGGATGGTGCCACGGCTGAGGATCTGACCTGGGAATATGTTAAGGAGGCATTCCAGAAGAAATATGTGGGAACCAGGTATACAGATGAGCAAAGAAAGGCTTTTCTGGGGTTGGTGCAAGGGAGCAAGTCCGTAGCAGAATATGAGGCAGAATTTTTGAGGTTGAGCCGCTATGCTCGAGGGGTAGTGGCAACTGAGCATGAACGCTGTGTCCGTTTTGAGGACGGACTGAGGGACGATCTGAGACTGTTGATAGCACCGCATCAGGAGCGGGAATTCTCTGCTTTGGTGGAAAAGGCCAAGGTGGCCGAAGGGATTAAGGATGCTACCAAACAGACTGTGGATAGGAATAAGCCCAAAAGAGGTTTTGGACCATCTGGAAAGGGTCACAAGAGTCCTAGAGTTGACGGGCCACGAAATCAACAAGCTGGTACGGGCTGGCAGTATCGCCCTTGTGAGCATTGTGGAAAGAAGCACTTGGGAGAGTGCTGGAGAAAGACGGGAGGATGTTTCAAGTGTGGGTCCAAGGACCATATGCTTAAGGATTGTCCCAAGCAAACAGATGAGAGCCGACCGGCAGCTCAGAATGCTAGCCAAACTGGTAGAGGCAGACAGCAGCCTCAACGGGGTCGTGGTTCGGCTAACCGTGGTAGTGGTGCTGGCAGAGGCCGTAGAACACAGGGCCGAGGTACTACTAATGCCGATGCAAGGCAACCGGGTTTGGTTTATGCGGTTCGCCAGAGGGAAGATGGTGACGCACCGGATGTAATAACCGGTACGTTCTTTATTTTTGACAAACCCTATTTTGCTCTGATTGATGTGGGCTCGACCCATTCCTATGTTGCATGTAGTGTAGTGGAAACACTAGGCCTAGACTCTGAACTTTCTGATAGACAGATGACTGTAGTAAGCCCATTAGGTCAAACCATTGTGGTAGACAAGATCTTTCGAAATGTGCCCTTAGAGATTCAGGGAGTGAACTTTCGGGCAGACTTAATGAAGTTACCTTTCAGAGAGTTTGAACTTATACTTGGAATGGATTGGTTAGTAGAACACCGAGCCGTGTTGGATTGTGCGGCTAAACGTATGGAACTAAGAACCCCGGAGGATGAAGTGGTAGCAATGATCGGAGAAAGGAGGAACTACTTGTCTAACGTAGTTTCGACGCTGAAGGCCGAGAAGATGGTTAAGAAGGGGTGTAAGGCATTCTTAGCCTTCATTAGTACGATAAGTGGGAAGGAGGAAGGTATTGATGGAGTTAGGGCGGTAAGGGACTTCGTGGATGTATTTCCAGAGGAATTACCAGGAATACCCCCAGATAGGGAGGTGGAATTTGGGATAGATTTGCTACCAGGAACAGCTCCTGTGTCAATCGCCCCGTACCGAATGGCGCCAAAGGAGTTAGTTGAGCTCAAGGCTCAAATCCAAGAACTGTTGGATCGTGGGTTCATCAGACCCAGTGTGTCTCCATGGGGAGCACCGGTTCTATTTGTAAAGAAGAAGGACGGAACTATGCGTATGTGCATAGATTACCGTCAGTTGAATAAGCTGACCATTAAGAACAAGTATCCTTTGCCAAGGATCGATGACTTGTTCGATCAGTTGAAGGGGGCCGCAGTATTTTCAAAGATCGACTTAAGGTCGGGATATCATCAGTTGAAGGTGAAGGAGGCTGATATCCATAAGACCGCTTTTAGGACAAGGTACGGTCATTTTGAGTTTGTGGTGATGCCATTTGGGTTGACGAACGCTCCAGCCGCGTTCATGGACATGATGAATCGGGTTTTCCAACCTTACCTGGATATGTTCGTCGTTGTGTTCATCGACAATATTTTGGTGTACTCAAAGTCGGAAGAGGAGCATGATGAGCATCTCCGAGTTGTGTTGGAAGTGTTAAGGGAGAAGAAGCTCTATGCCAAATTCAGCAAGTGTGAATTTTGGCTTAAGGAGGTGGCATTCTTAGGACATGTGGTATCCGCAGAAGGAATAAGAGTGGATCCTAGGAAGATCGAGGCAGTGCTGGATTGGAAACCACCTAGGTCCGTGGCTGAAATCCGAAGTTTCTTAGGCTTGGCAGGCTATTACAGAAGGTTTGTGGAAGGGTTCTCGTCAATAGCCGCGCCTTTGACAAAGTTGCTAAGAAAGGAAGTACCCTTTGAATGGACTAATAAGCAGCAGGAGAGCTTTGAAAAGCTTAAAAGGGTGTTGACGGAAGCTCCAGTGTTAATTCAGCCAGAGGCAGGAAAAGATTTTGTGGTGTACTGTGACGCTTCGCATACGGGGTTAGGCTGTATGCTAATGCAAGATGGAAAAGTGGTCGCCTATGCGTCACGACAGTTAAGGCCTCATGAGGTTAACTACTCAACTCATGACTTGGAACTAGCAGCAGTGGTTTTCGCCCTTAAGGTTTGGAGGCACTACCTTTATGGAGAAAGGTCAGTCATCTACACAGATCACAAGAGCCTTAAGTATTTGTTGACTCAGAAGGAGTTGAACTTGAGGCAACGAAGGTGGGTGGAATTACTGAAGGATTACGATCGTTCGATAGAATATCATCCGGGCAAGGCGAATGTGGTAGCCGATGCCCTGAGTAGGAAGGTTGTGTCGGATCTAGGGCTTTGTTCGCTCACTTAAGTCTGTATGACGATGGAAGCCTGTTGGCAGAATTGCAAGTCAAGCCCACATGGCTGAAGGAGGTGAAAGAGGGACAGTTGGCTGATAAAGACTTAAGTACTAAGTTACAGCAAGTGCAGCAATGAGGATTAAAGGACTATGGCGTCAATGATGAAGGAATATTGTGTTACAAGGGAAAGGTCTGTATGCCGAGGAATAAGGAGTTGAGACAAAGGATTCTTCGGGAAGCGCATTGTAACAGCCCAATTTTAAATAGTGTCGGAACAGTGATTCGAGATAATTAAATCTGACGAAAAGTTAGAAAATTTTGTTAATCGATAATTATAAGTTAAGTGTGATTTTAGAAATATTTTAAAATTAGTGAATTTTGTGAACTGAAAGAATTAATGAGAAAAATTGGGCCAAAAACGAGGTATTGAGACCTCAAATTCATAAAGTGAGCCATAAATATTTCTAAAAATATTTATGGAGTGTCATTAAGCTATTATTAAACTTTCGTTAGAAAATTTTAACGTTTGGGTAGGAAATTAAATGAAAAGGACTAAACTGAAATGAAAGTAAAAGTTAAATTATAGATTAAAAGAAATTATGAAGGATCAAAATGGTAATTATACCATTTTGCATAGTTGAGGCGGTGTAACATAAGAAAATCTGAGATTTTTTTTAAAAGTATATTATTATATATTATATATTATATTATTATAATATTATATTATATAATAAACTAAAGAAAAAAAAAGGGGGGAATAGAAACAGAAACCAAACGAAGCAGAGAGCAGGGGAAGGAAAGAAAGAAGAAGAGAAGAGAAAGAAGAAAAAGGGAGAAAAATTGGAAAATTTCCAAAATTAGCTAAATAAAAAGGGGATCAAATTGAAATATCTGGAGAATTCACTTCATTTCTCTTCATTTTCTTCAGCTGAAAAACAGTCATGGAAGAGAGTTCAAGTTGGTTTTCGTACTCAAGCTTCATGTAAGTTTAATACTTGCTTTCTCCTTGAAATTTCTATGTTTTTTGGACTTTCTACAATTGAGTCCAACTTACTAATTCATTAGTTTATGATTCTATGGTTAATTTTTAAATTTTATGTGGATTAATGCTGAAAGAATATAATGAATAAATATTGATTTGAAGCTTTAATTTTGCTATATGATGATTTTATCAAGTGAAATTGATGGAAATTGGTTTTAGGACCTAATTGTGAAATAGCTGAAATTAAGGCCTAGTGTTAAAATTCTGATTTTAAAGGTTATGAAATAGTTTAAAATGATAGATAAAAGTATTAAATGAGAAAATTAACTCAATTGAGGGGTTAATTCAGCAAGGACTGAATTGTATGAATTGTGGAATTAGGGACAAAATAGAAATCAACATGTTACACTAAAGCAGTTTTGGACAGCAGCAGTTGTCTAACTTTGAAAAATCACCAAAAATTGTAGAAATTGAATTAGAAGTTGAGTGAGATATGGAATTAAATCTTGTTGAGTCTATTTTCATATAAAAGAAACAGAGTAAGCAAAGGAAGTCTATATTTTGAGATATTTAAATATTTGTAAGACTGGTTTAGAGTAACTTCGTGAACCCCTGTTCTTACTTTAGAAATTCACTAAAAATTGTATAAAAATAATTATGAGTTATAATTTATATTTTTGTATTCCTTAATGAGTCTATTTTCATTAGAAATAATCAAAAACACTATATGAAAATCGTACTATGAGATAATTGATTTTTAGTGAAGAGAGGTCAGAGCTGTCAGACTGTGTAACAGGGGAGAGCTTAACTAATAAACTGTACTAATTGGCTAAGTCAAAAATTCTATAAAATTTATGGTATGAAGATATGTGAGTCTAGTTTCATGAAAAATTAGCGGTTTGAAATTCGGAGCTCTCTGGCTCAAGATAAAAATAATTTAGTGACTATAATATAGATGGACAGCTTGAACATTCACATGAGTAAATAATGAAAATTATAGAAAATGTTAATTACAAGTGTGTTGTTTATACATTAAGGATGTGGAATGGAGAGGAGGAGGAGGAAAATATGTATGAATATTCAGCTAGCATAGCTAATTTGTAATGTTTTAGGCTCAGGGACTAAATTGAATAAAAGTAAAACTTTATGATTAGTTTTGTAAAAATGTTGGAAATGACCAATTTACATGGAATGGATTATTTTATTATTGAAAATTGAAAAATTGTATGAAATTATTAATTTGGATTAAGATCGGTTGAAAAAATTGATGAAAATAGAAAATCACCAAAATGCCCTTAAATCTTGGTATTTCTGCAAATTTAGCCAGGTAAGTTCGTGTAACTTTAATTATGTGATATAAGGAAATATAAGTTGATAGTATGTGAAATATTGATATGATGAATTAACTAATTTATATTTATGAATAAACGGCAAGAGAATGATATTTATCATGACATGTAAATATGTGATTATCTTTAATATGTAAATAAAAGGTAATTAAATATGTTGAGACGAGAAATAAATTCAAGTGAGACATGAAATGAGAAAAATAAATATGTTTAAGGGATAATATGTTTGATTTTGATTGGTTTCAAATATAAATGCTAGATGAAATAAAATGTCTGATAAATAAATTTGTAATTCCGGTAATGCCTCGTACCCTATTCCGACGTCGAATACGGGTAAGGGGTGTTACACGCATGGTAGCCCTTATGCTATGCATCTCGGAGGCATCAAGCTGTATAGAGATCTAAGGGAACAATTTTGGTGGTCTGATCTGAAACGAGAAGTGACTGAATTTGTGGGGAAATGTTTGACGTGTCAGCAAGTTAAGGCTGAACACCAAGTTCCATCAGGATTGCTTCAACCAATCAAAGTTCCCCAATGGAAGTGGGAAAGAATTACCATGGACTTCGTTAGTGGGCTTCCCCTTACGCCTACTAAGAAGGACTCGGTATGGGTGATAGTGGACCGTTTGACTAAGTCCGCGCACTTTATCCCAGTAAGAGTTGATTATTCTCTTCAGAAATTGGCTAAGTTATATGTGGCGGAGATTGTGAGGTTGCATGGAGTACCGGTGTCAATCATCTCTGATAGAGACCCAATGTTTACGTCTCGATTTTGGAAGGCACTTCATCAAGCTTTAGGCACTAAGTTGGACTTCACTACGGCTTTTCATTCACAATCAGACGGGCAGTCTGAACGGGTTATACAAGTGTTGGAGGATATGTTGAGAGGCTGTGTAATGGATTTCCGAGGAAGTTGGGAAGATTACTTGCCTTTAGCTGAGTTTGCCTACAACAACAGCTATCAAGCTAGCATCCGGATGGCACCGTACGAAGCGTTGTATGGAAGGAAGTGTAGAACACCTACTTGTTGGACCGAGTTAGGAGAACGCCGAGTTTTGGGTCCAGAGTTGGTGGCAGAAACTGAAGAGAAGGTTGAGTTAATTCGGGCACGGTTGAAGGAAGCCTCTGTGATACGGGCACGCCCGGAGCACCCATCGAATTTTCAAGTCGACGAAGCTCGACTCCAAATTTTTAATTTTCATGCTGTAAATAAAATTGAGTCTTAAATTGCAGGGAAATTAAATTGCTGAATTTAATTAAATAAATTGAATAATTTCATTTATTTAATTAATTTTCTACAGCAAATTAATTTGTCTAAATATTTTATTTAGTGTCTAAAATAATTTCTCTTAGTCTAAATTAATTTTTCACATTTTATTACATGTTTTTAAGATGTTTGATTTTAAAAGTAAATGTTTTTTTTAAATAAATTGCATCCTCAAATTAATTATTTCTTACCACAAATTAATGCGGCCTAATAATTTAAATTGGTGTCTAAATTAATTTGTCCAAGCTTTAATTAATTTGTTTGCATGTTTTTAATAAAATTTTAAGTTATCTAGTTTTAAAATTTTAATGTGTTTGCGTTAGTCATAGTCGAATTTAATATGTCTTGACTTTATTAAATTGTTTAGTTTAATTTATGTATCTATTAATGTGTGTTAATTGTTGCATGTGTTTAATTGTGTTTTAAAGTCATTATTTTAATATGTGTTTAATTGTGTAGGTGGACGGCAAATGAAGCATCAAATAAAAGTTGTCTTTTGTAAACAACTAGTGAACAAACAATTGAATCAAAGCTAGGCATGATACGGCAATAAGCATGCGGCACATGAGTTGAATAAAAAAAAATACTTAGTGGGAGCTATAAAACAATTGATGAAAAAACATGCTAAGACACCATGAAATTAAAATATGCAAAGCATGGTGATGCTAGTGGACGGCAATTCTTTTGAATGAAGCATGAGAGAATAAAAAGTTGAACTTTGAGTGACTTGGGGAGTCAACATTGGGACGGCACAAGGATTATTTTAAACAAAACCTATGGCCAATACTAGTAACATTCGGCAACAAGTTTGGGTGAATTTTAGGTGGAACGGCCAATCATTCAAATGCCTATTTTTTTTCAAGTGGCCATATCTTTGATTTTCATGCTCCATAATTCTTTTGTCTTACATAGCACCTTATCTCCAACGAGACTATCCTTTCCTTTGACCGAATGATCATAAAAGCTCCACTCATAAAGTAAAGCCCTCTTGCCAACCATTTGAGAACATCTAGAAACAAGCCTCATACGTGGAAGCTTCAAGAAAATCTCCTGCCTGAAAATTTCAAGTTTACTTCTTTCTTATTCGGCTATCATTAGAAAGAGCCTATAAATACTTTGCACCTTTCATTTTGTAAAAATATAGAACTGGAATTTTAATGAAAAGAAGTATTTCTTTTGGTGAGTATTCACTCTCCTTATTCTCGAGGTTTGAATTGACTTATCTAGTTTTCTAGTGGCGACGTTCTTTCCTTGTTTTGAACTTATCATCCTAACGGGTGTGGCGTTCATTTACCTGTACCGTTGGTTCCTATCTCGCTAGATAGTGGGTCTCGGTTTTATTTCACAACTCATTCCAACAATTTGAAACTTATAAGATTCGGGTCTTTAATTTTTATTAAAGGTTCTTTCTTGTTTCAAATACGTATCCATTCAACCTATCCCCAATCTTTACTTTTCAAAGATATTATTTTTCCAACAAAATTATCCCTTTGTTAGTTAAACGAGAAACTGTCTAATTTACGATCGGGCAACATTTACGATTCGCCTCCTAACCCGAGACGGACCGTTATCACTCTGATAGGCAGAAGTCGTACGCAGACCTTAAGCGGAAGGAAATAGAGTTTGAAGTGGGAGACCAAGTATTCTTGAAAGTCTCGCCTTGGAAGAAGGTAATGAGGTTCGGTCGAAAAGGGAAGTTAAGCCCAAGGTTTATAGGGCCTTATCAAGTATTGAAGCGAATTGGGCCAGTGGCATACCAATTAGAGTTGCCACCAGAATTGAAGCAGATGCACGACGTATTTCATGTATCCATGCTACGTCGCTATCGATCGGATCCGTCGCATGTGGTATCTGTTGAAGAAGTGGAGCTAAGGCCAGACTTATCCTACGAGGAAGAACCGATTCGGATCTTGGAACGTGATGTGAAAGTACTACGAAGGAAGTCTGTTCCTCTAGTCAAGGTGTTATGGCGCAATCATGGAGTAGAAGAAGCTTCGTGGGAGCCGGAGGAGACAATACGACAACAATACCCTCAACTATTTAGTTAGGAAATTTCGGGGACGAAATTTTGTTTAAGCGGGGTAGAACTGTAACATCCTGAAAAGGGCCTATGCATTTTCAGTTAAATTGTACGAAATGTCAAGTCTCAAGTACTATGAATAAATTTTTGATATTTTTGGAAACTTGAACATTTTGGAAACTTGAACATTTTGGAAACCTGAACATTTTTGGAAATGATTCAAAAATGGAAAGTAAACATTTCTGGAAACTTGGAAATGTAAGAAAAATGGCAAGTTACAGAGCCGATCGAAAATTTTAGGAAACTTAGAAATGATGCCGAAATGTCAAATTTTAAAGTTCAAAATAGGAAATAAGGGCTAGAGGGCCTTAAAAGAAAAAGATGGAGAAGTTTGACACACAAACAGGCTTGAAAAAGTGGCCTGAAGATGCCACTTAAGGCCTAAGGAGATGGCGTCACATGCAGGGAAATAGGCCTGAGTTCGAGTCACTTGAAAAGCAAATAAATAAGTTTTATTTTTGCTTCCAGAAGGCTGAGGTGGACGGCATGGGTTTCTAGAAAAGGAAGAGTTTTATTTGCATAAATATGTGAATAATAAGTGATAAATAAAGGATTTTCTTTTAAGATAATTGAGGAGATAATTGATGGATTAAAGGCTTTTATCTTTTAAATAAAAGAGATAATATTATCAAAAAGAGGAGTGGTGGCCAAGTAAGGGACTCCTAGGCTGATAACTTTGGCTATAAAAGGAGGGCAGGAGGGCAACTCATTCACTTTTGCTTCCTCCTTGCCGAAATTTTCCTAGCTCTCTCCCCCTCTCTGCCGAATTTTTCTTTAAGCAAGATCCATCTTCTTTTCTTCTATTTTCTTCTCCGTTTCTACTGTCAAAGCCGAATCTTTGTTGATTCTAAGTAAAGGAGCAATCAACTACAACATCAAAAGGGTTTCTACAACTGTCGAATACAAGGATCAAGGATCTAAGGTAAGATAAATTTATTTGATTAAGGGTTATGATGTATATGTTAGATTAGATCTAACATGAAGATTTCGACAGACATATAGGGCAAGGAATCCTCTTCAGATTTGGAATTTGTATGGTAAGTGATATTCGGCCAAGGCTTAATTTTGGTATTTAGAATTATTTTCCATTATTTCAAAAGCCGGAAACTGACATGGTTACATGTCTAGTGATAGCCGATTTCAAGGAAAAAGAATACTAGCAAATTTTTGGGACTTGATCATCCAATTCGGCAACAAGGTAAGTAATACAAATCCTACTAGGATTTGGTTTTTAAGCCAAATAGGTTTGTTAATATGTTTTATTGAATGGCCGAATATAGGAGTCAAAGATCTAGATCGGTAGATCGTTCTTCGGGATTTCAAGGAATCTATTAAGCCAATCAGGTGTGTACTCACATTAATTTTCGATATATCATATGGCAATTATTTTTAATATATGAATATGCATAAGAATGTGAATGTGGCTAAGTACCACAAATGTGGTAAGAGTACCCAGGTACGTTTCCTACTTTCGATAGGATTACGAATATGTTATATTGTTAACATGTGAATAATGAGAAATTAAGTATGTTATGCATGATATATGGGGCATTCGGGATATATGTGAAAGGGGAAGAAGGTGTTGACTTCGGTCTCACCAACGGAATATGGTGACTACGGTCACAAAATTTGAATATGGTAACTCCGGTTACATTATCTGAATTTGGTAACTTCGGTTACATTATTTGAATATGGTGTCTAATGACACAAATTATATGGGCGATGAGCACGTCGACTGCAGCGACTGCCTTCGATGGTGTGTAGCGGATGGAGGGTTGACTTAGCAGTCCCCACGGTGTGACTGGCAGGTACGGGTGGTGTGTAGCGGATGGACCATTAGGCTTGGGTTTGGGTTGCATCATTTATTTTATATGAACATGAACTTGATATGAACTTGTATGCCTGATTTGTTGAATGTTAATGTTGTGTACACATTGAGTCTGTTGACTCACCCCGTTGTGGGAACTATTTTCAGGTGATGAACAGTGACGGACCGGGACGGTAGACCTTGAGGTGGCCATGCATCATTTGAAGAATTTATTTAATTTGGACTTTATTTCTTTTTAGTACCTTTAATTTTATTATTGGGTTTTACTTGATGTAATAAGGCCATAAGGCCCAGTGGATTTTCTTTATTTTGCTTTACTTTTAATTATTATGTTACGAACAATTTTGATTAAAGTTAAGTACAAGAATGATTTCTTTAAAAACAAACCCTAAAAATTATTTTGTCACCTTAATAAAATTGGATTTTTAAATTAATTAAATGAGTTTCCCAACCTAAGCCCAATCCAAAACAATATTTTCCTAAAATTTTACAAATTTTCTCTAAGTAACAAAGAATTTGAAAACCGGTTTACTTAAGGAACATACCAGATCCGGTCCGGGCTCGTGGGCCGGGTGTGGGGTGTTTCAAGAGAAGTTGAGTTTGGTATTGAATTGATTCCAGGTACCACACCTATTTCTATTGCTCCTTATAGAATGGCTTCAATAGAATTGAAAGAATTGAAAGCTCAGTTACAGGAATTAACTGATAAAGGCTTTGTAAGACCTAGTTATTCACCATGGGGCGTGCCAGTGTTATTTGTGAAAAAGAAGGACGGTTCCATGAGATTGTGCATAGACTATCGACAGCTTAACAAGGTAACCATCAAGAACAAATATCCATTACCTAGAATAGATGATTTGTTTGATCAATTGAAGGGAGCCACTCTGTTCTCTAAGATAGATTTGAGATCCGGATACTATCAGTTGCGAGTTAAAGAGTCAGATGTTCCAAAAACTGCTTTTCGAACTAGGTATGGTCATTATGAGTTTCTTGTGATGCCATTTGGCTTAACCAATGCTCCTGCCATTTTCATGGATTTAATGAACCGAATTTTCAGACCTTACTTGGACAAGTTTGTAGTTGTGTTCATTGATGACATCTTGATTTATTCTCATGATGAGACTGAGCATGCAGAGCATTTGAGAACAGTTTTATAGATTTTGAGAGATAATCAGCTTTATGCCAAATTTAACAAAAGTGAGTTCTGGTTTTGGGAAGTTTGTTTTCTTGGACACGTTGTCTCAGGTGAAGGTATTAAAGTTGATCCGAATAAGATTTCAGCCATTGTTGATTGGAAGCCTCCCAGGAATGTATCAAAGGTCAGAAGTTTTCTTGGTCTTGCCGGTTATTATAGACGATTTGTAGAGGGATTTTCCATGATAGCTACTCCATTGACAAGATTGCTACAAAAAGATGTCAAGTTTGAATGGACTGAGAAGTGTCAGCAGAGTTTCGACAAGTTAAAGGCATTGTTGACTGAAGCTCCTGTTTTAGTACAACCAGAACCGGGTAAAGAGTTTGTGATTTACAGTGATGCATCCTTGAATGGATTAGGCTGTGTACTTATGCAGGAAGGAAGGGTAATTGCTTATGCCTCTAGACAGTTAAAGCTACATGAGAAAAACTATCCGACACATGATTTAGAGCTAGCTGCTATTGTATTTGCATTGAAAATCTGGAGACATCACTTATATGGTGAGAAATGCCGAATATTCACTGATCACAAAAGTTTAAAGTACTTGATGACTCAGAAAGATCTGAACTTGAGGCAAAGAAGATGGCTAGAGTTGATTAAAGATTATGAGCTAGTGATCGATTATCACCCGGGTAAGGCAAATGTTGTTGCTGATGCTTTGAGTAGAAAATCGTTATTTGCATTGAGAGTTTTGCACAATAGTTTGGCATTATCAGATGATGGTTCTATCTTAGCTGAGTTGAGAGTTAAATCGACGTTTCTTGAAGAAATTTGTGAAGTTCAGAAGGATGACAGTGAGTTGCAAACCAAAAGAGTTCAGTGCGAGTCAGGTGTAGAGTCTGATTTTCAGATCGATTCTGACGGTTGTTTGTTGTTCAGAGACAGAGTATGTGTACCAAAGAATGATGAGCTTATTAGGAAAATCTTACAGGAAGCACATAGCAGTTCTTTGTCTATTCACCCAGGTAGTACAAAGATGTATAATGATTTGAAGAAAATGTATTGGTGGACAGGAATGAAAAGAGATATATCAGAGTTTGTTCCTAGATGCTTGATCTGTCAGCAGGTAAAGGCCGAACATCAGGTACCTTCAGGTTTATTGCAACCTGTATTAGTTCCCGAGTGGAAATGGGATCGAGTTCCTATGGATTTTGTGACAGGATTGCCTTCGACACCGAGAAAGAAAGATGCAGTATGGGTTGTGATTGATAAGTTAACAAAGTCGGCTCATTTTATCCCAGTTCGTATGGATTATTCACTTGACAAGTTGGCCGAGTTATATATTACAGAGATTGTGAGACTACATGGAGTACTGTTATCGATTATCTCAGATAAGGACCCTAGATTTACCTCACGGTTTTGGAAGAAATTGCAGGAAGCTTTAGGTACAAAGTTGAGTTTTAGTACAGCTTTCCATCCTCAGACTGATGGTCAATCAGAGAGAGCTATTCAGGTACTTGAAGATATGCTTAGATGTTGTGTATTAGAATTTCAAGGTAGTTGGGAGAAATATTTACCATTAATAGAGTTTGCTTATAATAATAGTTATCAATCGAGTTTGAAGATGGCACCTTATGAAGCTTTGTATGGACGTAAATGTCGCACACCTTTGTATTGGACAGAGCTTAAGGAAAATCAGATTTACGGGATTGATCTAGTCAAAGAAACAGAAGAAAAAGTAAAAGTCATCAGAGATTGCTTGAAAGCAGCTTCAGATAGACAGAAATCCTATGCAGATTTGAAAAGAAAAGACATTGAATTTCAAGTTGGTGATAGGGTATTCTTGAAAGTATCCCCGTGGAAGAAAGTTCTCAGATTTGGCAAGAAAGGCAAATTAAGTCCCCGTTTTATTAGACCGTTTGAGGTGATCGAGAGAGTTGGGCCATTGGCATATCGATTGGCTTTGCCAACTGAGTTAGAGAAGATTCATAATGTGTTTCATGTGTCAATGCTACGTCGTTATCGTTCAGATCCATCACATGTGATTTCGCAAACAGAGGTTGAGATTCAACCAGATATGACTTACGGGGAGGAACCAATAAAAATTCTAGCTCGAAAGGTTAAGCAATTAAGGAATAAAAGTATTGCACTTGTGAAAGTATTATGGAATAGGCATGGAATAGAAGAGGCTACATGGGAGCCCGAAGAGACTATGCGAAAACAGTACCCAAATCTCTTTACAGGTAAGATTTTCGGGGACGAAAATCCCTAAAGGGGGGAGAAATGTAACATCCCGGAATAGGGCCTAAACAGAATAGTGGTTGCGAAACCACAAATCCGAGTCAGTAAAATATTTTAATATTATTTTCAGTGCTTATAATATGTGAATTTACATGTGTGAAAGTTTCGTGAATTAATTTTATTGTTTGTGTGCTTAATTTGATAAAAGGGCTTAATTGCGTAAAATGAAAATTTGATGGTTAAACAAGAGAGTGCCTAATTATTGTTGTCTTTATAATTTGGAGGCTTTATGTTGTAATTTACCCATAAGTGAGAGTAGTGGGCGGCGTTATGTCAAATTATATAGCTTGTTTTATTATGTATAATGTTTTAATAATAATAAAATAATATAATGTTAATATAATAAAACAAACATAAGTTAAAAAGCCATTATCATCTTTTTTTTTCTACTAGCCGAATGTAGAAGAAAAGAAAAAGAAAAGAACAAGCTTAGGGTTTGGCGATTTCTGAAGCTTGATTCAAGGTTAGTCTTAGTTCGATTTTTAATAATTTTTACGTTTTTGAGATCGTTGCTTTGAGTGCTACAAAACCCATGTTTCAATTTTGAATTTTGATGAATATTTTGAGTTATACCATTGATGAGAACTTATGATTTTTGTTGTTTGATGGTAGAAAATGAAAGATATGTGTTAGATTAACAAGTTTTGTCTTTGGATTTTTGATGAATTTAAGTAGTTTGGACTAAATTAGTAAAAGTTGTTATTGTTCATAAGTATGTGTTATAGTAAGAATTTGAAGTTGCTATAGAAGGGAAAAATGTTCAGCATGTTAGAAAACATAAGAATAAGGGCTGAAGTTTAATTTTCGAGCCTAGGGGCAAAATCCTAAATATGTAAAAGTTTAGGGGCAAAATTGTAAATTTTCCAAAGTTAGAGTTAAGGACTGTTTTGATAAATATGAGTATTAAATAAGCTAAATTTGCTATTATAGATCAAGAAGAACGAAATCCAGAGTTAGATCGGGGAAAGAAAAAGATAGTGGACTAAATCGATATAGTTTATCGATTTTGTTTCGAGGTAAGTTTGCAGTAAATAAATGCAATATTCTATTATTTTACATTTAATATTATTAAATTCCAGCATTTACATATTTATTCTGTAAATTTATTATTTAAAGACTCAAGTATGAATTGACGGAAAAGCTACCGCAGAAAGTTCCGGTTGAACCTTAGGAATGTGTAGGATACAAATGTCATGACATTAGGGTTTAAGGAAATCATGTAAGACCATGTCAAGACATGGCATTGATAAGTTACTATAAGGCAAAGGTCCCATGTAAGACCATGCCAAGGCATGGCATTGGTGAATTTATAAGGCAGAGGTCCCATGTAAGACCATGCCAAGGCATGGCATTGGTGAGTTCACAAGGCAAGGATACCACGTAAGACCATGTCAAGACATGGCAATGGTTAAGTTTCATGAGGAAAGGTACCCGCGTATCCTTAGTATTCCAAGTGGTTCAACGGGAAAATTCAAAGAGTATACCAAAGTAAAGGTAAGACAAGTTCAAGCTAAAAAGGTAAAGGTAAGACAAGTTCAAGCTAAAAAGGTAAGGTAAGACAAGTTCAAGCTAAAAAGTAAAGGTAAGACAAGTTCAAGCTAAAAAGGTAAGGTAAGATAAATTCATGTTAAAAGGCAAGGTAAGAATACAAGTTTGAGTATATTGAGTTAAAAGCTTAAGTGGTCTTGATAAGAAAAGAATAAGATAATTCATTAAGAATGCTGTTATCTATTTACATGTAAACTTACTAAGCTTTATGCTTACTCCCATTCTTTATTTTTTTTTTATAGTATTGCAAGCCAACTCGGGGATCGAAAGGACGTTGGAGATCGTTACACACTATCAAAGGATTATATTGGTATTTTGTGACTCGAACGTTTTAAGTAATGGCATGTATAGGGACTTAGCCATTTTATGTGTGTGACCTTATGATATGGCTTAGTATGGACTTGTAAATGCTTGGTAATGATTAGCCATTAAAATGGTTAATTAAGAACATGTTTTGGATGTTATGAAATGCCTAGTTGATAGTTATTTTAAAGAAATTATGTAATTATATGCAGGGGAATAGTTGGACAGCAGCAGTGACGTGATTTTGAAAAATCACCAAAAATAGTAGAAATTGAATTAGGTTGTGCATGAGATATATAATTAAATCTTATTGAGTCTATTTTCATATAAAGAAAACGGTGTAGGAAAAAGAGTTGTATATTATGAGATAATAAATTTTTAGTGAAGAGAGGTCAGAACTGTCAAACTGTGTAACAGGGGAGACTTTAACTAATAAACTGTACTAATTGGCCACACCAAAAATTTTGGAAAAATTATAGTAATAAGATATATGAGTCTAGTTTCAGGGAAAATTTACGGATCTAGATTTCGAGTTTCGTAACTCGATTTATAATTAATTTAGTGAACATGACGCAGACGGACAGTTTCAATTTTTATGCCCAGAACTAGTAAGTTAAGTCTAGTAATGCCTCGTGCTCGACTCCGGCAACGGTCTCGGGTAAGGGGTGTTACATGAATGGCACAAATTATCAACTTTGGCGGAATAAAATGAAGGACTTATTGTTTGTGAAGGCTCTGCATCTTCCGGTATTTGCTACTCAAAAACCCGATTCGAAAAGTGATGAAGAATGGGAATTTGAACATCAACAAGTGTGTGGCTTTATTCAGCAATTTGTTGAAGAAAATGTTTACAACCACATTGATCAGGAGACACATGCTCGAACATTGTGGGAGAAGCTTGAAAGCTTGTATGCTTCGAGGTCGGGCAATAACAAGTTGTTTTTGCTAAAGAAAATGATGGCGTTGAAATACAAAGAAGGAACGTCTATAGCTGACCATGTGAGTGAATTTCAGAGCGTGATGAATCAGTTGCTTGGTATGGGTGTCAAATTTGATGACGAGATTTTAGGGCTTTGGTTGCTTGCTACTCTACCAGACCCTTGGGAGACTTTTCGGGTTTCGCTCATTAATTCTGCCCGAAAGGGTATTATTACCTTGGATTTGGCTAAGAGTGGTGTGTTGAATGAAGAGGTCAAAAGACGATCTCAGGGTCCTACATCACAGTCCGAAGTGTTGGTTACCAAGAACAGGGGGAGGAACAGAAACAAAGATGGAAAGGGTAGAGATAAAAACCGAAGCAAATCAAGATCAAGATACAAGAATCTTGAGTGTCATCACTGTGGTAAGAAAGGCCATATTAAGAAATATTTCTTCAAATGGAAGAAAGAGAACAAAGGTGGTGGTGATAAACACGATCGGAATGATGATGAAAAATCTGAGCGTGTTGCTACTGTTACTCGTGAAGATCTATTGGTCATTTGTGATAAGAATTTGGTCAACCTAGCATGTGACGAGAATAGTTGGGTGATTGATACTGGTGCATCACTTCATGTCACGTCGAGGAAGGATTTCTTCACATCTTATACTCCTAGTGATTTTGGGGTATTGAAGATGGGTAATGACGGTTATCGGTATGGGAGACCTTAGCTTGGTGAGTAACGATGGAACAAATTTAACTCTCAAGGATGTCAGACATGCACCGGATATCCGTTTGAATTTGATTTCTGCAGAAAAGCTTGATGATGAGGGATTCTGTAACACCTTCAGTGATGGGCAGTGGAAGCTGACTAAAGGCTCCTTGGTTGTAGCTCGAGGAAAGAAGAGCTCAAATTTATATTTGATGCAAGCTTCAGCTTCTCGAGAGACGGTGAATGTGACATTGAATGATAGCTCAACAGAGTTGTGGCATAAACGGACTCAGTCACATGAGTGAGAAGGGGCTTAACTGTTTAGCAAAGAAGAATCAACTTTCGGGTTTGAAGAATGCTACACTGAAGAATTGTGCTCATTGTCTAGCAGGAAAGCAGAGAAGAGTTTCATTTAGGAGCCATCCTCCTCATAAAAGATCAGAGTTGCTAGAGTTGGTCCATTCAGATGTTTGTGGTCCGATAAAAGTAAGGTCACATGGCGGTGCACTTTATTTTGTGACTTTCATTGATGACTGTTCGAGAAAGCTATGGGTTTACACTTTGAAGTCTAAAAATCAAGTCTTTGAGGTATTTAAACAGTTTCATGCATCAGTTGAAAGGGAAACAGGGAAGAAGTTGAAGTGCATTCGTACTGATAATGGTGGCGAGTACACAGGGTCATTCCATGAGTATTGTCTGCGACAGGGAATCAAACATCAGAGAATACCACCAAAGACTCCACAGTTAAATGGGTTAGCTGAAAGAATGAACCGAACACTGATTGAGAGAGTCAGATGTTTGTTGTCAGAAGCAAAGCTGCCAAGATCATTTTGGGCTGAAGCTTTGAATACAGTGACACATGTGATAAATCTGTCTCCTAGTGTTCCTTTGCGAGGTGATATGCCAGATAGAGTTTGGTTTGGCAAAGACGTGTCATATGATCACCTACGTGTGTTTGGTTGTAAAGCATTTGTTCATGTTCCAAATGATGAAAGATCCAAGTTGGATGCCAAGACTCGACAGTGCATTTTCATTGGTTATGGTCTAGATGGTGAGTTTGGTTATAGACTCTATGATCCAGTTCAGAAGAAACTCGTGAGAAGCAGAGATGTTGTCTTCATTGAGGATCAAACCATTGATGACATTGATAGGACGGAGAAAGCGAATTCACAAGACAGCAATGATTTGATCGATGTGAATCCAGTTCCCCTAAACTCTTCACTAGGTCCTATCCAGGATGATGTGCATGGTGATGTTACTGATGACCATCAGGATATAGGTGACTTTGATGCTCCCATGGATGATGTTGTGAATGATCAACAACAAGCACCTATAGCTCCACCAACAGTTCCACTTCGAAGGTCTTCCAGAGATCGACGATCTTCTATCAGGTATTCTTCTGATGAATATGTTCTTTTGACTAACGGGGGAGAACCTGAATGTTATGAAGAGGCTATGGAGAGTGAATGCAAAGATCAGTGGGTTGAAGCGATGAAAGATGAACTTCAATCCTTGCATGAGAACCATACCTTTGAGTTGGTGAAATTGCCCAAGGGCAAAAGAGCCTTGAAGAATCGGTGGGTTTACAGGTTGAAGCAAGAAAAGAAGTCTTCATCTCCACGATACAAGGCTAGATTGGTCGTCAAGGGTTATACTCAGAAAAAGGGGGTTGATTTTGAAGAAATATTTTCTCCGGTTGTGAAGATGTCCTCTATCAGAACTATACTGAGTTTGGCAGCTTGTTATGACTTAGAGGTTGAACAAATGGACGTGAAAACTGCTTTTCTTCATGGTGACTTGGAAGAAGAGCTTTACATGGAGCAGCCAGAGGGGTTTGTTGCACAAGGGAAAGAGGACTATGTGTGCAGATTGAAGAAGAGCTTGTATGCTTTGAAGCAAGCTCCAAGGCAATGGTATAAGAAGTTTGAGTCTGTTATGGGGGAGCAAGGCTACAAGAAGACTACTTCTGATCATTGTGTGTTTGTTAAGAGATTCTCTGGTGATGATTTTATAATTCTTTTGCTCTATGTTGATGACATGCTTATTATTGGTCAGAATGCTTCTAGAATTGAGAAGTTGAAGCAAGAGTTGAGTAAATCCTTTGCAATGAAGGATTTGGGGCCAGCAAAGCAAATTCTTGGCATAAAGTTGACACGTGATAGAAAGGCCAAGAAATTATGGTTATCACAAGAGAGGTACATCGAGAAAGTACTTCAAAGGTTTAGCATGGACAAAGCTAAAGCGGTGAGCACTCCCTTTGCTACACACTTCAGATTGAGTGTTAAGCACAGTCTTTCCACAGAAAAGGAGAATGAAGAGATGCAGAAAATTCCTTACTCTTCAGCCGTGGAGAGTCTGATGTATGCAATGGTTTGTACGAGACCAGACTTGGCTTATGCCGTTGGTACAGTTAGTCGTTTTCTTTCTAATCCAGGCAGAGAGCATTGGAATATAGTGAAGTGGATTATGAGATATCTTCGTGGCACTTCCAACATGAAACTTTGTTTCGACAATGAGAAACCTGTTCTTGTTGGTTATACAGATTCAGACATGGCCGGAGATATTGACTCGAGGAGATCTACTTCAGGTTACTTGATCACTTATGCAGGGGGAGATGTGGCATGTCAATCGAGATTGCAAAAGTGTGTTGCATTGTCCACCACCGAATCAGAGTTCATTACAGCAACCGAAGCATGTAAGGAGATGCTTTGCATGAAGAAGTTTATGCATGAGCTTGGTTTTACTCAGGAGAAGTATGTTCTGTATTGTGATAGCCAGAGTGCTATTCATCTTGGTAAGAACTCAACTTTTCATGCTAGATCTAAGCATATTGATGTAAGGTTCCATTGGATACGAGATGTTCTTGAAGCTAAGCTGTTAGAGCTTGAGAAGATACATACTGATGATAATGGTGCTGATATGTTGACGAAGGCTTTACCAAGAGGAAAGTTTGAAGCATGTTGTTTGACCTTCGGTATGGAGGCATTCCCCACATAGTTGAAGGAGGAGATTTGTTGGTGAGGGTCCCACTATGTCGGAGACCCTTAATTTCTGCCACTTTCTACTTTTTTTTTTTGTTGGGTTTGACAAAAGCTATTCGTTTTGGCTTTTTTTAAGAGTGGTGTGAGCAGCATTTATGGGCAGTCATTCTTTTGTTTTTCTTTTACATGGTATGGGCAGCCACTTATGGGGAAACAAATTAAATATGAAGTGGGAAAGAGAATGTAATAAAAATATATATCATCCTCTCCACCATGGTCGTCCGTTTTGCTAAGGAGAGAAGAAAAACGTGAGAAACAGAGAGCTTTGAAGCAGAATTTTTCTCTTGGAAGGAAAATTTGCAGTTGTGATCAACTCTTCGATTGGAGGTCCATCCGTGGTTCGATTGAGCTGATTTTTTGACAACAGCTAGGCGACAAGGTGTTCTTGACTTTGTACGGTCGGATTTTTCATCCGAGTTCTGTAGCGTCAGAAATACCCGTTTTACAGCAGCTACTATTTTGGTGATGTTCTCCTATTTTTCTCTCTTTTGCTAAAGATTACATATTGTTAACCTTGTTGGAGTTGAATGCTTGTTGTAGGCTTGATATTGTGATCTTGTAGCTGAACATTTAATTATAGTGGAGTTTTTGATCGGACTCTAAAGTCCCGTGGTTTTTTACCCTTGATTTAGAGGGGTTTTCCACGTAAAAATATCGGTGTCTCTATTTATTATTTTTGTTGTGGTTGCATTGGTTAATTTGTGGTTGATAGGTTGCTAGAGAACAAATATTTTTGTGCTATTGTGCTTGCCATAATATTTGACAAGAGTTATAGGGAGAGAAAGAACACCGGTTGTGCTTCACTTCCATTCGGTTGTTCGGTTTCTTCCCAACAAAAAGTTGTTAACCTTTCAAATTTTATGTTATGAAGTTCTCAGTAATAATCTTCATTTGGGAGCCTAATGCTAATGATTTGAGATATAAATTGATGGTTGTTAATCAACATTATTTTCTTGTTTGATTATTAGGATAATAATAAAAATAATAAGTTTATTTATTACTTATTTATTATAACGGTTAAACATAAAATAAAAAATAATTAGTAAACTTTAAACTTAAAATTATAAGGATAAATAATAACTTTTATAAAATAAAAATAAAAAAATTTCAAAGTAAGAGTGTGTTTGGTAAATCATGAAATTTTTCATTTTATTGAAAATAAAAATTTTCAACTTTTTAAATGTATTTGATAATATTTTAATTTTTATTTTCAATAATTAATATTTTAAATATTTCTTATAATCATTTTAATTTTTTACTTCATATAAAATTTTTAATAAAAAAAATGTTGAATAAAATAAGTAGTTTAGATAACTACTTATCATTTAACATAGAAAATACTAAATTAATTTTATTTTATTAAAAATTAAAATAAATTATCCTTTTTATTAAAAAAATAAATCCAAATTAACATAATTAGTTTTCATCCAAAACTATCCAAAATAATATAAAATATTATATTAATAAGTTTAACATTAAAAATCAATAGTCTTTTAAAAATCAATATTTACTTATATCAAACAACATAATTATATTCCATTTTTAAATTTACTAATTTACCAAACAATTTTTTAATATAAATTTAGTACTTAATTTTTGAACACTTAAATTTCTTTCCCTTCGCCAAAAATAAATCAAGAAAATGACTATAATTTACCAATTAAATTAATTTATTGCTAACACATACTAAAACATGTGTAAAAAATAATACACCTACCAAACATAGTTTATATTCATAAAAATAAAATAATGAAAACTCTGAAATTTATATTGCATTAATAATATTACAAAACATCAGATTGCATAAAAGATTCTGAGTATGAAGATGATGAATTTCAGGTGTCCTGAGAATCTGATTGAAGGTTAACAATTTGAGAAACAACAAGCTTGGAGAGTTCATTAATGGCAGCCTGAACCTGGTAATCATCTGATTCACTATGGTTTTGCCTTGACCATCCAGGTAATTGTGAATTTAACCTGGTATATTCATTTGCAGCAACCCCGGTTTTCTTTGATGTGGCAAGAACTCGCTCCAAATCAGCTTGTGCTAATGGCCTTGGATCCTGAAAAACAAATAAGTCAAGAAACTTAATAAGATAAATAATCAATGATATCTATCACAGAAAAATACAAAGGCTATATGAAAGATATCGAAGTTCATGGATTCTACATGCAAACAGAAGTTTTACTCATGTCATGGCAAAAATGTTTATGACGACAAAAAGATTACCTACATTGCTCCGACTCTTCATTTTACTTAAAATACTCGTGTCTGATACGTATTTGGATATGATCGTGGATAAAACTCTCCATTGACCCACCAAATATATGGAAAAGCTTTAAAATGTTGGAACTTACCCATGTTGGACATATACCTATATTAGACATTCACACCTAAGTTCAAGTAACATAACTTGCTCAGCAATACTTTCTGAAAAACAACACATGGACGCAGAAGAGACACGTAAGAAAATGAACTTACTCCAGATGATTTTCCTTTCTTCTCCTCATCTAGTAAATCCCTAATGGGAAAGTATGCGGCTTTCTTGCAGAGTTCGAGAATATCGGACCCCGTGTACCCTTCACACAAACTGGCTATGTAGTCAAAGTTGATGCTTTCTTCAATATTCTCACCCTTCAAAACCACCTTCAGAATCTCAACCCGCTCCCTGCGGTCAGGTAGTCCAATCTCAAAAGCCTGGGGGAGACGTCTGAGTATGGCTTCATCTAGTTCTGATGGGCGATTCGTTGCAGCAAGAACCATAACTCGGGCATTCTCTGCACAACAATGTATATCTATTCAATTCTATATTATAATTTGAAAACAATTCCTATAACATTCTTTAGACAGCCCTTTATCACAAAAACTGAAAGACAGTACTTTGTCTGGGAATGACAACAGTATATGACAGCTTTTCAGTACAAAAATACTCACGATCTGTTGTAAACCCATCCCATAAAGCCATGAACTCGGTCTTCATGTTCGTCATTGCTTCATGATCTGTATTACGACGCTGTCCCAGAAAACTATCGACCTCGTCAATAAATATGATGGCAGGCTGAAGTTTATATGCCAAGCTAAACACTGCAGCCACTGCAAAAGTAGAAGAGGATTAAAAGTCTTAGATACATAAAACAAATAAACTGCATGGGACCATACATCCATTAGAAAAAAACTCATCAAAACGATGTTTAATTGATAAGAAAGCTTACAACTACTTTTTCTTGTTTGTATTATAAATTTCAGGGTAATGAATTTTTATATAGGATGGTTGAACCATTTTTGTCCTTTCTCTTAAAAGGTGTCATATACCTACATAAAGCATCTTCTCACATTTCTACAAAAGTTACAACTCAATATAACAATTTAAAAAAAAAAGTCAATTTTGATCACTTATAACCATATGAAATAGGATGTATTCCAAAGAAAAGCAAAAAATTCTAGAATCAATATGGATAAAGTAAACATTATCAATACTTTACCAAGTTTCTGTGCATCACCAAACCACTTGCTCATCAGATTTGAAATCCTCACATTGATAAAAACAGCTCCAGACTCCTTTGCAATGGCTTTAGCGAGCATGGTCTTTCCCGTACCAGGGGGTCCATATAACAAAACCCCTTTTTGAGGACCAAGAAGCTTTCCATGTGAAAACAACTCCGGTCTCCGTAACGGAAGGATCACTAGTTCATACAGAGCTTGCTTGATGGCTTCTAATCCTCCAATAGACTCAAATTCCACGTCAATGTGATCAGGATTTATGACATCACATGCTATTACATCCTATTAAATGAAAAAGAAAAGAATAAGCATGAAGACCATCGTACCTATCAACAGCTAGGATCCCTTGCTTCTATTCTAATACCAAATCACAAAGCAGATATTCCACCAAGTTCTATCTACAACTACTGAACATGCATGACTTACAAAGTATGGCGGCATGCATGCTTTCTTATATATGATAATTTCAGGTATACATAGGATGTTGAACATAATATGAAAACATGAAAAGGAAACAGCTAGAAAATTGCAAAAATCAAACAGAAATACAATAAGAGGCTAAAACAACTGCTGAAAAAACACAAGCTAATAGGTCATGAGGTAGCATTCCAGCTTCCTATAATATAACTAGTAACTACCTCCATCAGTCTGGATGAATTCTTTGCTAACCAGAACCCCAATGGTAAGAGTGAAGTTATGGAAGGAAATCTAGGTTCATTTAGTTTACTTATGTATTCCAGGCTAGTTGTAGGAATTACTTTGTGTTACACTGTTTAGGCAGTTGAACTGGGTGGTCACCATGGTATGGTTATTACATTGCAGTGAATCGCAGCTTTTAACCCCAAAACTGTGCCAACGGGGTCGTTGTTTGAGACCTTAGTCAAGTATGATTCAGACTTAAGGCCAGTTTACCATTGATATTGAAAAATGCTTCTGAAAAAATGTTGTGAAAATGAGCTTTCAAAAGTTTGATAATGTATACAATTACCGTCAAATGGTGTTGGACTTCTTCGACAAAAGGAGGATAAGATAAAAGAAAATAATTTCGGCCAAAAGCATTTTTGCAAAAGCCAAAAAGCTAAAAAATTTGGCTTGGGTTAATCCCGGTTTAAAACATGATTTAGTTTGAAGAGCTCTTTATTTACCATTACTTTCAATTACTTTTGGCTTGAAAATTGAAATCATGGTTTGGGTTCAAAAACACTTTTCAACCTCAATGCTAAACGGAGCCTTAGCAACTTGAAAAACAAAAAAACCAAGCGGCAACAATCAAAGCAAGCAACCCTGCTATCCCTTTACCAAGCTTTAATGAATTCAATGTTCAAAATGCAGATAAAGGGCATTAATTTATGTGCAAAAAGAATATGCAAATTTGAACTACAAATTCTAGCCTCGGATTCGATTCCAACCGAGCAAAACCCTAAACCAAAACACTAAATAATAAACACTCACAAAAGAATGGATAACTAATTCCCGCCGTTAATCTAGCTTCCAACAAATTTGCTTGAAAACATTCAACTTTGAAAAAAAAAAAATTAAATTTGTCCCCGCAAAAAGAAAAAGTACCTCGTAGGGATTAGTATTGATTAGAGGACGACCCAAACGCTTGGCAATTTCTTTCTTGTGCTCCAAAGCTTTTTTAGAAGCTTCCCGATTTGGGTCGAGGTGTCGGAGCCCCGCGAAGAGGACCAAGCAACTAAGGGCAGCGCTGGCGGCGTATAAAATCAATTCTTGCAGGAGCTTCGTCTCCGACGAAGATGAACCCATCTTTCGCATATAAAATTATTTTATTATAACAGAAAATATTAGGTAGAAGTTGCGAATAATCAAGGGTTTTGAACTTAAACAGGAGAGGAGACGAAACTGAAAAAGGTTTCCGCTTCGACGTCAAGTGCTTATCGATTTTCTGAGGCCCTTCGGCTTCGCGAATAAGGAAGCACTTTGGGCCACACCCAGCCTGACCGAATATCAGTCCGCCCCTAAGTTTATATTACCTAATAATATTCGGTATACTACCCAGTTGCGTCGCCCAACTTTTAGTCACTTTCATTTTGGTCACTTAAAAATAAATATTTACAATTTTATCATTGTTATTAGAGAAGTTTTCATTTTAGTCACCTGAGTGTAACAGCCATTGATTGATTGTACATATCAAATCATGTCCACATCATATTTATATGTTCTTTTTAATCACTCAACTTCTAGATCACTTTTATTTTGGTCACAGAAAATCATTTCTTTAAATCCTGATCTAGGTAAAAAAAAATAAAGGATTAAAGTGAAAGAACAATAGAAACTGAAATAATGCATTAAAAATTTGTCTAGATGTACTTGTTTATTCCATTGCCAAAAAATTTTAATTCCTCTCTTTCCAATATTGAAATTTTAAATTTCAATTTATCAAAATCAATTAAATAAATTGTTGAAATTTTTCCATAATCTCAAATGATTTATTAGTAAAATATTGAAATTATTTAATTTAATCTCCTTTTAAAATTTAAAATTTTATTTCATGTTTCTAATTATCCTTAAAGGAGTTAACTCAAATAACTAATATTTAATAATGATTTATAAAACTTATTTTTTTATTGTATAATATTAAATATTCCATGTTAAGCTAAAAGCGAGATTCAATTAACTAATTTTATTTTCATCGCTTATTGAATGAAAAGTTAATTTAATTAATTGTAATGATTTTTTTCTATTTACTTTTAGTTTAGCATGGGAGATTAAATTAATTAATTTGATTAATTTTAATATTATAGTAATAAGTCATTTGACACTGTCAAGGGGTAAAAAATTTTCAACAATTTATTTAATTAATTTTGATGTTTTGAAATTTAAATTTTCAGTATTGAAAAAAAATTCAAATCTTTCGGCAATAAAGTAAATAAGTATAGTTTGAAATATTTTAATACATTACCATAGGTTCTACTGCCTTTTCATTTTAATCTTTGAGGTAGTCTTTTTACCCATATCAATACTTAAAATTTAATATTTTTGGAGTGACCAAAATGAAAGTAACCTAGAAGTTAAGTGATTAAAATAAAAATGTAAATATGATGTGGCATATACAGTCAACTGTCATCAGATATTTAATACTTGAGTGATTAAAATGAACGAGTTTTCTAACAACTATGATGAAATTGCAAGGATTTTTTTTACCAAAATAAAAACATCCTAAAAATTAAGTGACCAGCTAACGCAGTTTACCTACAATATTTTAATATTTATATCTGCTATTATTTTCCATGTGATGATGATGTTGAGTTGGCAACGATGAAAAACTCAACATTCCCTACAAAAATAAAGCAGCTCTAAGAACTCACTTTATCACTATTTGAAATGCACAAAACTTCAATTGATAGAAGATAATCAACGTAGATTTTTCCTTTTTCTTACGGGTGATCCTCTCTTTTGATAAACTTCCACTTTAACCTGTTGCTAATGATTCAAATAAAACAAACAATATTAATAAAATGAAATGTTTTTGAAAATTTAAAATTATAAGAAAGGAAAATAATTTTCTCCAATCAAATTACACAAAAAATAGTCAATAAAGTTTAACACCATTGTTATTATAATAATTAAAAAAATGTGGATTCGAGAGCGTTTAATTGCATAATATTTTTCGATTTAAGAGTTTAGAGAAAGGTTTATAAATAGTTTAAGATTTGTAATAATAAAGAAAAATAGTAAAAAAACACTGAATTGAATAACTTGAATAAATCAGAATAACTAACTATCCCACACATTATTCTGATAATGTGAGACTCAAACATATTAATAGAGAGCAAACATTTGTGCTGATCATCTGTCAATGATGGGGCGTTCGCCAGTGGGAGGGCTGTGTGTGCTGAATCATCCACCAGATGTGTTCAACGATTGTTTGTTGCAGGATAGGAACCATCCTGTCGTTCCTCTAACTGATATAGCCTAATAGTGTTTCAATTCTTTTGAACCTCCTTTTTTTTCCAAAAGAAAAAATAAGACTGTTGGGCTTCAAAAGTTTAGGCCACAGGTCCAGGCTGCGTGCCTGCGTCTAAGCTATTTTGACTACTAAGGTCGGTCAATTGGGTCCAACCTAGGGATCATGGACCGGGTTAGAATAGAATTTTAGGTCCGTTTTATAGTCATGGGCTCAACCTAAAAAATGAATCTAAAATTTTGCCCAAATCCGACCAGGATAAAAATACTAAAATCCGAATATGGTCCAGCCCTCCCGTATTAATTTTTTATATAAAAACAAATTTAAAATATATATTACATTAAACACATTAAAATATTAAATAAATATTTCCCAACAATATCCAAACAACAACAATAAAATAGCAACAATATAATAACAAAACAATGACAAAATAGCAACAAAAATAGTAAAAACAGCAACAAATTTTTTTTTTATTTGGGCCAGATTAAGTCTGAATTAAAAAAAAATTACCTAAGACACGATATGTTTAGAAAATAGGCCTAATTTTTTTTGACTAAACTCATTTTTCGAGCCTATATTTTTATCAAAACCTTCCATTTTTGTATAGACCTTTGAGCCTAGCCGAATGACCCAACCTATGATAAGGTGTACTCCAATCCGACCAATATTTAATAGTTTAGGATTAAACATCATAAAGAATAAAGTACAAAAAAGGGAAGCATTTTCTTTAGAAGATAACTGATATTGTTGATTTTGAACCCATAAACGGCTCTATTAAAAAATTAGAATTATTAAGTTTGGAAATTTCTAGTCCCCTTGAAAACCAAGAGTGCTCCCTGGAAGAATCCTAGAGAAAGCAGCAACTACTGCGGCTGCGGATGGCAGAGAGTGTGGGTGTGGAGAAGGAGACCAGCGGGGAAGTCTCTTTGTTAGCAGAAGAGCTGATTCAACTGTCAATCAAGAGATCTCTGGTGGCGTCGGATATCAAGCCAACTTTGATTTGTTCTGTTTGGACAAGGAAGTCGTTTAACCCAGAAAGCTTTAGGGCTCAGCTAAGAAGCATATGGAAGACCAAGCAAAAGTTTGTAACTCAAGTGGTTGGACAAAATCTATTTTCCATCGTGTTTGACTCAGAAGATGATCGGGAAATAATCATGGAGGGGCTCCCATGGCTATTTCTAAAATTTGTTATTCTTTTTTATAGACTAAGAAGTCTGACAGACACGGATCAGATTCAGTTAACTTCTTCACCTTATTAGTTGAAGATTGGGCCATGTGCACCAGAATATAATAAGAAGGATTTGGTGCATGCCATTGGGAGTACATTTGGAGGTGTTCTTAGATCTGAATTTCAAGATGATCTTTGAAGAGTTCCTGTTAATTTGGATGTACAGAAACCCCTTCGAAGAGGTATTTTCCTTTTTAGTGAAAACAGTTTGAAGTATTGGATTCCTTTTGTAACACCCCAAACCCGGCCCAAACATTATGACCGAATTTGGAACATTACAGATAAAAACATTTTAAAAATCTCTTTTTGTCGATTCCAGTTATGATAAAAACATTCTTTTAAATAGGTTATTGTATTTAAGAAGGATAAATTTGAAGCGTACAAAGAAAACAAAATTTAGTTATTTAAAACTTTATTAAGTCGGGTTGTTATCAAGTTTTGTCAATGTACCCGATGGTACGGAAGAAAATCATTTACGTTTGAATTTAGGAAAAACGTGGGTAACCATTTTAAAGTCATTAAGTAGTTTAAACAAATTATCCAAACATGTAAAATATCAAAATAAAATCTTAGGAGGCCTTATTTCAACTTGAACAAATTAAACCAACAATAAAATAAAAATAGTTCGAAGTTCATTTAAATCCATATTTTCACTGCATGGCCGCCTCGAGTCCATTCGGCTCCTCATCCGCAATCTACGAGTCACCTGAAAAAGTTAAAGGAGAAGGTGAGTCACCAAGACTCAATGTGTAACCCTTCCCCCGGTTTAGTGCAACATCATACACAAATCATAACTAATTTAACATGCACAAGTTTAATATGCACCCAACCTAGCCATCCATAACGCCTTTCTCTACCCCGTATGGTACCAAACCACTGGTGGTGCCAAACCACTGGTGACCAAAGTCACGATATCCATCAATATTGTGGTGCCAAACCACTGGTGACTCGAAGTCACAAATCATAAGTTGTGGGGCCAACCCACGTGTGATACCAAATCACTGGCGTCAATCCCATATTATCATCTGTGGGGCCAACCCACTGTGGTGTTAAGCCACCGGGACGAGACGCTATGAGGTGCCAAACCTCTGGTGACCGTAGTCACGAAATGTGGTACCAAACCACTGGTGTCCGTCGACACGAATATCACTTCCCCCTCCACTCGTTTAATCCCACATCAATCAATGATATGCCTTTAACAAATATCATGCCAATATGTTTATTTAACAACATCCAACAGATTTATCATTAGCCATATATTATATGCCACATATACCTAATATGTCATGCTTCCATAATCATCAAATAGTAACCTCATATTGACGAGGACTTACCTGAAGCCTTGCTTATACCTTTATGGTATTAAATCCGAATCTACACAAATCCGATTTAGCATACACAAAATACTTAGCACATTATTTAGTTATGAAGTGTGTATGTACACACCTGTTTCTACCGAAATTCCTAGATCCCGAAGCCTTTATTAACCTTGGCCGAATAGTCCCCCACTTACCGAAATCCCGAATTTATCACTTGAGTCGCCCTTTAGGAAAACGAACCCCGAAAGCTTCCTTCAATCGACTATGGCTTCCCAGAGAACTTTTGGAAGAATTTTGGCAAGAAAGGTTAGGGAGAATTCGGTAGCAGAAAGAAGAGAAAAGAAAATAGCCTTAAATGAGTTTAGAGGGACATTCGGCTATGCTTATGCTCTCAAAACTGATAGCTAACCTTGCCTACAATCCCACCTTCGGCCAACTCTATGTCCCTTACCTATTCCACTTTCTTCTCCCACTTATCCCCTTAATTAATAAAATAACAATACTCCATCCCATTATCTCTTATCCTCCCATTAACAAAAATAAAATAAGACCACATTTATCTTGTCATTACAAAAAATAACATAAACTAAACATCACTTAACCCTTACCTACTCCCAAGAGAATGCTTCATATTCGGCCAAGCATAAAAATGGAAAGAAAAGAAAGTCTAAGAAGCACTTTCGGCTATGCACAAATTGGAAGGAAGAAGAAGAAAAAGATGAACTTTGGTACCCTTTAGTTCTACTCAAAACCGGCCATCAAAGTCTCCAAAGCAAGCTTTATTCGGCCAAGAACACAATGAGAAAGGAAAGAAAACAATTTGGTGAATTTTGCCAAAACAAGCTGGGAAAGGAAGGAACAACAATGCATGAATTTTTTGGCTCCTCCAAGCTTTCAAAACCGACCAAGTAAATCCCCAAAATTGCTTCATAACCGGCCTTGCATCAAATGAAGGGAAGGGAAAAACAAAATAAAGCATTCGGCCATGCTTTGCTACCCTCAAGGCCGCCCATCCCATTGAAAAAGAAAAAAAATAACATTGTTTACTAACCCCTATCACTAACCCATATTCTCATATAAAATAAATAATAATAATAATTAATATAACCCCATCATCCTATGATAAAATAAACTAACCAATATTCTCATATATAATAATAATAATAATTAATATAACCCCATCATCCTATAATAAAATAAACTAACCCATATTCTCATATATAATAATAATAATAATAATAATATATATCCCTACCCCCCCATACCTTGCAGCTGAACTAGGAAACAAGGCAATATGCCTTCATGCATGCGCGCCTATGCAGACCCTGACCAGGCCGACCAAACAAAAAGAAAGAAAGAAAAAGAAACCAAGCCTTGCTGCCCCCAGGTCTCGAACCCAAGACCTGAAGCAGCCACTCCTCGTCCCATGCCACTCTGCCACAGCGCGTTTCATGATATAAACGCATCACGCTTTCTTTTAAGCACTCACCCCTCGGCTCCCTCACGCATTTAATGCCAAAGGCCAAAAACAAAACACCCAACTGCTGCTTAGGGGTTTCGAACATAGGACCTCACTGCCGAGCCTTCCTTTAGCGCCCTCAGCCACTCGGCCAAGGCGACTTGTGTGACATAAACCTGCCGCAGAAATGTTTAAAGTCTCCCGGACCTTGCTCCTTTTCCAGGCGCAAAAATAAAACCCCAGATGCGCCCCACGCTACTCGAACCCCTTCCTACGCAGGCCACCAAGGCCCTTAAAGCAGCGCCCCAACCACTTTACTAAGCCCAATTCCATGACCATTAACTCTCAAAATTTTTACTTAAGGACTCCATAGCCCAAATCCCCTTTTTAACCTAAAATCCAAAAATTTTTCCAATACTCCCATTTTAATCCTAGGGTTTTAAAAACCTCTAAAACATATCCAAAGCACCTTTAAAGCCTACTAACTCGCAATTTAGCACGAACGCATAACCCCTTAATCTAAGATGTTACAATTCTACCCCCTTAAAATAATTTCGTCCTCGAAATTACCTGGATCAGAAGACTTGAGGGTATTGCTGCCGCATCACGTCCTCGGGTTCCCACGTAGCTTCTTCTACACCATGGTTCCGTCATAGCACTTTCACCAAAGGTACTGACTTCCTACGTAGAACCTTGACATCTCGATCCAAGATCTGAACTGGCTCCTCCTCGAAAGATAAGTCCGAGTTTACCTCAATCTCTGCCACTGGCACAACGTGTGATGGATCTGACCGATACCGTCTAAGCATCGACACATGAAAGACGTTATGAATCTGACTCAATTCTACCGGCAGCTCGAGCTGATAAGCTACCGGTCCCACTCGCTTTACTACTGTATATGGGCAAATGAACCTTGGGCTTAGCTTCCCTTTTCGCCCAAATCTTAATACCTTTTTCCAAGGCGACACTTTCAGAAAAACTTTATCTCCTACTGCATACTCCATTTCCTTGCGCTTAAGATCAGCGTAGGACTTTTGTCTATCTGACGCTTCCTTAAGACGAGTCCGAATCACCTTAACTTTATCTTCAGTTTCTGTTACCAACTCTGGACCTAAAATTTGTCGTTCACCCAACTCCGTCCAACACGTAGGAGTACGGCATTTCCGTCCATACAGTACCTCGTATGGTGCCATTTGGATGCTCGCTTGATAACTATTGTTGCAGGCGAACTCAGCTAATGGTTAAAACTCCTCCCAACTACCACTGAAATCCAAAACACAACCTCTCAGCATATCCTCTAAGATTTGAATAATCCTTTCCGATTGCCCGTCAGACTGTGGATGGAATGCTGTACTAAAATCTAATCGTGTACCCAAACCCTGATGCAACGCTTTCCAGAACCTTGACGTGAACCTCGGATCCCTATCCAAGATAATTGATACTGGCACACCATGCAATCTTACTATCTCAGCCACATACAACTTTGCTAGCCTCTGAAGAGGATAATCCACTCTTATCGATATGAAGTGAGCTGACTTGGTCAGACGGTCCACAATCACCCAAATTGCGTCCTTCTTGCTGGGCGTAAGGGGTAGCCCACTGACAAAGTCCATAGTGATCCTCTCCCATTTCCATTGAGGGATCTTCACTGGTTGAAGTAACCCTGATGGCAACTGATGTTCAGCCTTTACCTGTTGACACGTCAGACACCTTCCCACGAATTCAGTTACCTCACGCTTCAACCCCGGCCACCAGAACTGCTTCCGCAAATCTCCATACATCTTGCTTCCTCCAGGATGCATAGCGTATGGGCTGCTATGTGCATCTTAGAGAATTCTTTGTCTCAATTCCACATCCTTCGGCATAAGCTCATCCCTGAAAACATAATACACCATCACCAGTCAAACTATACCCTTCCAAACCACCACCTTGCACTTGCAGCCTCCGCGCATTCAAACTGTCATCCACCAATTGCTTTTCCTTA
The DNA here is from genome assembly GCA_005393395.2 of Gossypium australe. Classification (NCBI taxonomy): domain Eukaryota; kingdom Viridiplantae; phylum Streptophyta; class Magnoliopsida; order Malvales; family Malvaceae; genus Gossypium; species Gossypium australe. The sequence goes on along the minus strand of CM016622.1, from coordinate 7,973,080 downwards.
ACTTCCTCGATCCAAGTTGGCTTAACTTGCAGCTCTGCCAAAAGACTTCCATTGTTGTATAGACTGAGGTGAGCAAACATCGCTCTTAAGTCCGTCACAACCTTCCGACTTAATGCGTCAGCCACTACGTTAGCCTTGCCTGGATGGTACTCAATTGAACAGTCGTAGTCCTTCAACAGTTCAATCCATCGGCGTTGCCTCAAGTTCAAGTCCTTCTGAGTCAAAAGATACCTCAGACTTTTGTAATCCGTGTAGACTATCGATTTCTCCCCATACAAGTAATGCCTCCATATTTTCAAAGCGAAGACTACTGCCGCTAACTCCAAGTCATGAGTCGGATAGTTAACCTCATTCGGTCTTAACTGACGGGATGCATAGGCCACTACATTCCCTTCTTGCATTAACACACATCCCAACCCAGTATGGGATGCATCACAATAAACCGTGAACAACTTCCCTGCCTCAGGCTGTACCAAAACTGGAGCTTCCGTTAGAATCTTCCTTAGCTTATCAAAACTTTCTTGCTGTTTCTCTGACCAAACAAATGGGACTCTTTTTCTTAATAACTTAGTCAACGGCGCTGCGATTAAAGAAAATCCTTTCACAAATCTTCGATAGTACCCTGCCAGACCCAGAAAACTTCGAATTTCTGCCACTGACCTAGGCGGTTTCTATTCCAACACCGCTTCAACCTTGCGAGGGTCCACTCTAATCCCTTCAGCTGATACTACGTGACCTAAGAAAGCCACCTCCTTTAGCCAAAATTCGCACTTACTGAATTTGGCATATAACTGCTTCTCCCTCAATACTTGTAGAACTATACGCAAATGCCTATCATGCTCCTCCTCCGTCTTTGAGTAAACCAATATGTCGTCTATAAACACCACGACAAATTGATCCAAGTACTGCTGAAACAGTCTATTCATTAAGTCCATGAATGCTGCCGGCGCGTTGGTCAACCCAAACGGCATCACTAGGAACTCGTAATGCCCATACCGAGTACGAAATGTCGTCTTGTGCACATCAGCCTCCTTCACCTTAAGTTGATGATAACCCGACCTAAGATCTATCTTCGAGAACACCGATGCACCCTTCAGTTGGTCAAACAGGTCATCAATCCGAGGCAACGGATACTTGTTTTTTATCGTTAACCTATTTAGCTGACGGTAGTCGATACACATCCGCATTGACCCGTCTTTCTTCTTGACAAACAGCACAGGTGTTCCCCACGGAGATATACTTGGTTGAATAAACCCTCTATCCAAGAGCTCCTGAATTTGAGCCTTCAGCTCCACCAACTCCTTTTTTCGGTAGGGTGCTATAGACACAGGTGCCGTTTCAGGCAACAAGTCTATACCGAACTCAACTTCCCGATCTGGAGGCAAACCCGAGAGTTCTTCTGGAAACACATCAGCGAATTCCCCTACAGTTCGGACCTTCTCAACTGCTGACTCCTTAGCCTCCAAGGCACAGATTCGAACCAACAACGCCTCACAACCTTTTCTGACCATTTTCTCAGCCTTCAAGGCAGACACCACATTGGATAGATAATCTCTTCTATTACCTATCATGACCACTTCATCACCCTTAGCCGTCTTTAGAACCATGCGCTTAGCAGCGCAATCCAACCTTGCCTGATACTTAACCAGCCAGTCCATTCCAGGAATTAAATCGAACTCCCCAAACGGTAGTTCCATCAGATCAGCCACAAACACTACCCCTTGGAGTTCTAGGGGTACATCTCTATATAGCTTGTTCACTACTACAGAGTGTCCTAGAGGGCTAATTACAGTCATCTCCCTAGAAGTAGTCTCAAAGTCTAAGTTCATTGTCTCTACCACACTACTAGCGACGTATGAATGCGTCGAACCCACATCAATTAATGCAACATATGGAAGACCAAAAAATAGGAACGTACCGGTTATGACGTCCGGTGCGTCACCCTCCTCGCGAAGCCTCGCTGCGTAGACTAACCCAGGCTGCCTTGCCTCTGTGTTGCCTGTATCTCTGCCCGGAATTCTGCGACCTCGATTAGAACCATTATCTCCTCTACCATTACCACGACCCCTCTGCGGTGGTCCCACATTTCTAGCCTGAGTACGGTTCTGACCTTCTGGCTGATTCTTAGCTAGCTTCCGAGGACAATCCCTTACACGGTGATCCAAAGATCCACATTCAAAGCAACCCCTCTCACCGGTCCAACAACTTCCCCAATGTGACTTCCCACAACGATTACACTGAGCCGGTCTCTGATTAGTAGCCATGGGCCTTCCTGCCTGATTCGGCCCACTCTGCCTAGCCCTTTTTTGTGCATTATTTCCCGATCCAGACGACCCAAAACCTCTTTTCTGCTTGTTCCTATCATAGTTCTGTCTCACAGACTCCTTGACCCCTTCGGCTACCTTAGCCTTCTTTACCAGAACAGTAAACTCACGCACCTTCTGTGGAGCAATCAACAACCTTAAATCATCCCTAAGTCCGGTTGACACAATTCCCCGAGCATAGCGGCTCAGCCTCAAGAATTCTGCCTCATACTCAGATACCGACTTATTTCCTTGTACCAATCCCAGAAAAGCCTTCCTCTGAGCATCAGTGTAGCTGGTGCCCACATACTTCTTCTGATAAGCAGCTTTGAGGTACTCCCAAGTAAGGCCATCTGCCGTAGCACCATCTCGAACTGTGAGCCACCACTGGTATGACTCATCCTTTAGAAGCGACATTGCTCCTTTCAGCTTCTCCTTATTCGTTAAATCGAGATCGTCCATGATCCTCTCAGTCGATTCTAACCAATATTCCGCTGCACTGGGTGCCACGCTCGACACACCCCGGAATACCTCAGCTCCGTATCAGAGTCGCTCGGGTACAGACTTCCGAGCTCCCATACCTCCACTTGCCCCAGCCACCATCTCAAGGACTCGCAATACAGCTTGCGATACTGCCTCACCTCCCGTCTGATCCTGCTCATCAGCTCCAAAAGTTGGGGGTGGTGGTGGCGGTGGTATCTCATTATCAGACCCCTGACCCGACCTAACAGGTTCTGACACGATCATCCTGCCTCTATCGCGTCCTCGACGTCCACGTCCTCTAGAACTCATTTCTAGTGATTGAGTTTTAGTCTGATTAAGAAATTTTATGGATTAGTAACTGTTTCACTGATTATCCACGAAGAAATTTTATGAAGAAAGTTTAATAGAGATACTTTCGAGCAATCAAGTTTTAATTCCTCTGTCCTAGTTCACAGAAAAGCACATCCATTCCCTAATACCTTTCATACACATTCACTCTTCGGGCATTTCTGTCCGTTCCTATCCCAGGGGTATTTTCGTCATTTTCCTCAGGGGTATTTTTGTAATAAACCGAGGAAATTTTGAAAACTTTAGTAAATCAAGACATTTTGAAATTCCTAAAACTGAAGAGTATTTTCGAAAAATTTTCCATTTAAAGGTATGGCAGAATTTTGGAAACCAGGGGTATTTTGGTAATTTTGTCATTTAGGGTAATTTGTAAATTTCCAAAATCAGAGTATTATTTTGAAATACAGGATTTTTTGGATACTTTTGCAAAGAAAAAGGTTTGGTTGAAATCAGGGCAATACGATGATTTTAGAAACCAAGGGCATTTTCGTAATTTTGCCACTAGGGGCATTTTGGTAATTTTGTAAATCAAAAATATTTTGAAAATTTTCCAAAAGTAATTTTTTTCTGTTATTAAAAAGGAGTATCGTAATGATTTTTAAAACTAGAGTTTCATCAAAACATGGCTAGTCCCTTTCGGGTTTTATTTACTGTGTTTAGCCTATTACCGAGTCCTCTTAGTTACGGTGAATCGAAGCTACGCACCAGGTAGGATTCCTGCGAAGAGGGGGTGAGTCACGAGGACTGGTTAAATACCAAGCTCTTCCGGATCCAATCCTAGACATGTGCACAGGGGTTACCACACCCTAACTCGGCGACTTAGTCATAGGTTTGTTTATTTAGGCAATTAAAAATCTTATGCGATTGTTGGGGTAAACTAGTCCTAGGGTTCACATACCTTTCATACTATCTACGTTCCATTTCTACCCCTTTACAGATAATCATTCACACCTAGATTAGAGATACTTACATGAGCAGATTGGTGCCGGAGACTCGATGCCATGCTGTTTAAAATAAAACCATTTTCGTAATCTTTCACAGAGGCCTATCAAGAAAACATTTTTGGGCCTTGGGCCCCCACAGCCGAGTTTTGAACTGGGCTCTGATACCAATTTTGTAATACCCCAAACCCGGCCCAAACATTATGACCGAATTTGGAACATTACAGATGAAAACATTTTAAAAATCTCTTTTTGTCGATTCCAGTTATGATAAAAACATTCTTTTAAATAGGTTATTGTATTTAAGAAGGATAAATTTGAAGCGTACAAAGAAAACAAAATTTAGTTATTTAAAGCTTTATTAAGTCGGGTTGTTATCAAGTTTTGTCAATGTACCCGATGGTACGGAAGAAAATCATTTACGTTTGAATTTAGGAAAAACGTGGGTAACCATTTTAAAGTCATTAAGTAGTTTAAACAAATTATCCAAACATGTAAAATATCAAAATAAAATCTTAGGAGGCCTTATTTCAACTTGAACAAATTAAACCAACAATAAAATAAAAATAGTTCGAAGTTCATTTAAATCCATATTTTCACTGCATAGCCGCCTCGAGTCCATTCGACTCCTCATCCGCAATCTACGAGTCACCTGAAAAAGTTAAAGGAGAAGGTGAGTCACCAAGACTCAATGTGTAACCCTTCCCCCGGTTTAGTGCAACATCATACACAAATCATAACTAATTTAACATGCACAAGTTTAATATGCACCCAACCTAGCCATCCATAACGCCTTTCTCTACCCCGTATGGTACCAAACCACTGGTGACCAAAGTCACGATATCCATCAATATTGTGGTGCCAAACCACTGGTGACTCGAAGTCACAAATCATAAGTTGTAGGGCCAACCCACGTGTGATACCAAATCACTGGCGTCAATCCCATATTATCATCTGTGGGGCCAACCCACTGTGGTGCTAAGCCACCGAGACGAGACGCTATGAGGTGCCAAACCTCTGGTGACCGTAGTCACGAAATGTGGTACCAAACCACTGGTGTCCGTCGACACGAATATCGCTTCCCCCTCCACTCGTTCAATCCCACATCAATCAATGATATGCCTTTAACAGATATCATGCCAATATGTTTATTTAACATCCAACAGATTTATCATTAGCCATATATTATATGCCACATATACCTAATATGTCATGCTTCCATAATCATCAAATAGTAGCCTCATATTGACAAGGACTTACTTGAAGCCTTGCTTATACCTTTATGGTATTAAATCCGAATCTACACAAATCTGATTTAGCATACACAAAATACTTAGCACATTATTTAGTTATGAAGTGTGTATGTACACACCTGTTTCTACCGAAATTCCTAGATCCCGAAGCCTTTATTAACCTTGGCCGAATAGTCCCCCACTTACCGAAATCCAAGAATTTATCACTTGAGTCGCCCTTTAGGAAAACGAACCCCGAAAGCTTCCTTCAATCGACTATGGCTTCCCAGAGAACTTTTGGAAGAATTTTGGCAAGAAAGGTTAGGGAGAATTCGGCAGCAGAAAGAAGAGAAAAGAAAATACCCTTGAATGAGTTTAGAGGGACATTCGGCTATGCTTATGCTTTCAAAACCGATAGCTAACCTTGCATACAATCCCACCTTCGACCAACTCTATGTCCCTTACCTATTCCACTTTCTTCTCCCACTTATCGCCTTAATTACTAAAATAACAATACTCCATCCCATTATCTCTTATCCTCCCATTAACAAAAATAAAATAATACCACATTTATCTTGTCATTACAAAAAATAACATAAACTAAACATCACTTAACCCTTACCTACTCCCAAGAGAATGCTTCATATTCGGCCAAGCATAAAAATGAAAAGAAAAGAAAGTCTAAGAAGCACTTTCGGCTATGCACAAATTGGAAGGAAAAGGAGAAGAAAAAGATGAACTTTGGTACCCTTTAGCTCTACTCAAAACCGGCCATCAAAGTCCCCAAAGCAAGCTTTATTCGGCCAAGAACACAATGAGAAAGGAAAGAAAACAATTTGGTGAATTTTGCCAAAACAAACTGGGAAAGGAAGGAACAACAATGCATGAATTTTTTGGCTCCTCCAAGCTTTCAAAACCGACCAAGTAAATCCCCAAAATTGTTTCATAACCGGCCTTGCATCAAATGGAGGGAAGGGAAAAACAAAATGAAGCATTCGGCCATGCTTTGCTACCCTCAAGGCCGCCCAACCCATTGAAAAAGAAAAAAATAACATTGTTTACTAACCCCCATCACTAACCCATATTCTCATATAAAATAAATAATAATAATAATAATTAATATAACCCCATCATCCTATGATAAAATAAACTAACCATATTCTCATATATAATAATAATAATAATTATTAATATAACCCCATCATCCTATAATAAAATAAACTAACCCATATTCTCATATATAATAATAATAATAATAATAATAATAATAATAATAATAATAATAATATATATCCCTACCCCCCATACTTTGCAGCCGAACTAGGAAACAAGGCAATATGCCTTCATGCAGGAGCACCCATGCAGACCCTGACTACGCCGACCAAAAAAAAAAAAGAAAGAAAAAGAAACCAAGCCTTGCTGCCCCCAGGTCTCGAACCCGAGACCTGAAGCAGCCACTCCTCGTCCCATGCCACCCTGCCACAGCGCGTTTCATGATATAAACGCATCACGCTTTCTTTTAAGCACTCACCCCTCGGCTCCCTCACGTATTTAATGCCAAAGGCCAAAAACAAAACACCCAACTGCTGCTAAGGGGTTTCGAACATGGGACCTCACTGCCGGGCCTTCCTTTAACGCCCTCAGCCACTCGGCTAGGCGACTTGTGTGACATAAACCTGCCACAGAAATATTTAAGGTCTCCCGGAAATTGCTCCCTTTCCAGGCGCAAAAATAAAACCCCAGATGCGCCCCACGCTACTCGAACCCCTTCCTAGGCAGGCCACCAAAGCCCTTAAAGCAGCGCCCCAGCCACTTTACTAAGCCCAATTCCATGACCATTAACTCTCAAAATTTTTACTTAAGGACTCCATAGCCCAAATCCCCTTTTTAACCTAAAATCCAAAAATTTTTCCAAAACTCCCATTTTAATCCTAGGGTTTTAAAAACCTCTAAAACATATCCAAAGCACCTTTAAAGCCTACTAACTCGCAATTTAGCATGAACGCATAACCCCTTAATCTAGGATGCTACACCTTTTAAATATGAAAAATTGCCATTATTTTGCTTTGGGTGTGGGCGAATGGATCACAGCATCGATGATTGCTGGGTAATTAATCCTGTAGAAAAAAATAAAATTAGAAAGGATCCTCCATACTCTATAGCATTGAGAGCAGAATCAAAATTGGTAGGAACGGAAAGCATGCAGTTTTTGAATTTTACCAAAAATTGAAATCCCAAAGCAATTATACAGGAAATTCTAAAACGCAATATGGAAGAGGTGACGATTCTATTTCTGATGGGAAGGAAGGTCTGTTGTTAGGGGGTGTAGTGTTAGGGAGCTGGATGGATTGGTTGAAGGATAGAGCGATAAGCAACTGTGGGGTGTCTATTGAACAGATAGCAAAGAATAATAGCTCAGGGGAGGATGGGTGTAAGGCTAAATAAAAGTCTAGCTGGAAAAGACTAGTATCAACGAACCAGTCAGATCATTGTAAGCATACAACTAAGGAAAAGGAAGATATTATGGAGGAAGGCAATTGTGACGTGAGAAAAAAATTGAAATGTGCTGATTTGGCCGAAAATATAGCAAATTCTGTTGAGGTCTTGCGTGTGGATGGGGAGGTTAGCATTATTTTGATTAATTTAGGATCGACGGCTGGCAATAAACCAGCTGACCGGGAAATATGAAACACATCTGCTGGAATGTTAATGGGTTGGGGAGCCCACGAGCAGTACGCAGGCTGCGGCATTTAATTAAGCAGCATATTTCCCATACATATGGTCTTCTTAATGGAGCGAAGTTGTATCAAAAACACATGGAGAAGGTGTGGAGAAGTTGTGGTTTTAATAACGGTATTGTTGTTAAAGTAAAGGGCTCTAGAAAGGGTCTACGTTTAGCTTGGAAAGCTGGCACGGAGGTTACTCTGAGGAGTTTTTCAAAGTAGCATATTGATGTTTTATTGAAGAAAGATGGTAATCAGAATGATTGGAGGTTTACCGGCTACTACGGTTCGCCATACTTGCGAGATCACAATCACGTTTGGAGTCTTTTAAAGAGATTAAGCCAATCTGAGGATTATCCATGGCTTGTTGCAGGTGACTTTAATGAGATTATGTACTCTCTTGAGAAGAAAGGGGGTTTGCCAAGGGATCCAAGTCGAATGGAGATTTTCAGGGATACTTTAGAAGAGTGTGAATTAATGGATATCGAGTTTTCGGGAGCTTGGTTTACATGGGAAAGGGGAAATCTTCCAGAGACCAACATAAGAGAAAGACTTGATCGGGGGGTTGCGAATAGCAAATGGGTTTCTTTGTTTCCATTGAGTCATATTCAACATCTTCCATTCGCTACTTCAAATCACTGTCCTTTCCTCGTTAATACTGATAGAGCAAGACTTCTCCCAAAAAATAGGAGATTCCACTTTGAAGCTTGGTGGACCATGGAGAAGTCATTTGAAGATGTGCTTAAGAAAATTTGGGGGTCATCGTCAGAGCCGTTATTAGAGAAATTGAACATATTGCAGCTTGGTTTGGAACAATGGTCGCATGCTCTTAAAAGAAAGAAAGGGGATCTTAAAAGGAAATTAACAGGAGAGCTTGAGGATTTATTGATAAATGATAGAGATGATGAAACGCTTGCAAAGATTATCGATACAAAAATTCTTTTGAACATAGAGATTGACAAAGAGGAGGTATACTGGGAACAAAGAGCTCGAGTGAATTGGCTAAAGTTTGGTGATAGAAACACGACTTACTTTCACAAAAGTGTAACAAAAGTGTAACAATTCGAAAAAAGGCAAATTCCATATCTAAGTTGGTACTGGAGGACGGCACAGAAGTTACCGATGAACCAGGGTTGCAAGAGGTTACAAAGAATAATTTTGTTAGTCTATTCTCAGCAGCAGGTGTGGCTGATCCGGAAAAGGTGCTGGAAGGAATTGATGGATGTATTTCCCAGGAGATCAATGAAGCTCTTCAATTGCCTTTGAAGGAAGATGAAGTTTGTGTAGCATTAAAAGGGATGGGTCCATTAAAGGCACCGGGGTCGGATGGATTTCCAGCTTTATTTTTTCAAAAATACTGGCATATCGTAAGAAAGGAGGTATTGGGTTATTGTTTAGGGGTTTTGAAGGAGGGGAAGGCGATTGGAGCAGCGAATATGACAGATACTGTGCTGATTCCAAAAGTCTCACAACCGATAACCCTTATTAATTTCAGGCCGATAAGTCTTTGAAATGTCATGTACAAGTTAGTGACAAAGACAATTGCCAACAGATTGCAAGACGTCATAGGTAAATGTATTGATAAAGCTCAGAGTGCATTTATACCAGGACGTTTGATTCCAGATAATGTTCTTTTAGCATATGAATTGCTTCATACGTTTCATCAAAAACGAACAAGAAAGAAGGGGTATGTGGAGGCAAAACTGGATATGAGTAAAGCATATGACAGGGTGGAAAGGGACTTTATCAAGCAAGTGATGAGGAAGATGGGTTTTGTAGAGAGCTGGATTGATTTGGTAATGAAGTGTATCACTACAGCTTCGTATGCAGTTATTTTCAACGGAAGCAGGGGAGTTTCTTTTCAACCTTCTAGGGGACTTAGGCAGAGGGATCCCTTAAGTCCATTCTTATTTCTTATTTGTAGTGAAGGGTTGTCAGCATTGATGAGATCAGCACAAAAGAATGGCTTAGTCAAAGGGGCAAAGGCTAGCAGGTAAGGGCCAGAGATTTCACTTCTTTTATTTGCAAATGATTGTATACTGTTTAGTGAAGCAACTGAAAGGGGAGCCAGAATTCTGAAAGAGATACTGGAGTATGAAAAATGTTCAGGCCAACGAATTAATTTTAACAAATCCACAACTTTTTACAGTGCAAATATCAATGAGGAATCAAAAGCAGTGGTTTCGACATGGCTGGTGTTAGGAGTTCATCTAATCCAGAGAAATATTTGGGTCTCCCTAATATGGTCGGAATGAGTAAAAAACAAGCTTTTCAGAACCTAGTGGATCGAATTACAAAAAGAATTGAGGCGTGGAATTCAAGGTTATTATCACAAGGAGGTAAAGAGATTTTCATTAAGTCAATTTTACAGGCTATACCAACCTATGCTATGTCATGCTTCTTGTTCCCTAAAGCGCTGTGTGACAAGATTGATAGCAAATTAGCCAATTTTTGGTGGCGAAAAGGAGCTGGTATACGTGGTATTCATTGGTTCCAGTGGAAATTTCTGTGCAGGCCTAAAGATGGAGGTTTGGGTTTCAGAAAAATGGCTCAATTTAATATTTCTCTTTTAGCAAAACAAGGTTGGAGGTTGTTGAATTCCCCAAACTCATTGGTAGCACAAGTCTTTAAAGAGAAATACTATCCAAATCGTACTTTTCTTGACTCTCGACTGGAAAATTCATGTTCCTATGTGTGGAAAAGTATTTGGGCTACTAGGGACGCTCTGAAGAGGGGTCTCCTTTAGAGAGTAAGTTCGGGTCAAAATATTTCGATTAGTGATGACCTGTGATACCCCAATTACGTTAATGATAGATTAATGTCCAGTTTTGTTAATTTGCAAAGAGATAGAGTTGCAGAATTAATCAATATTAATAACAGAGAATGGAACAGAGAGTTGATCTTGAATACCTTCCCAGAAGCAATAGCAGATCAGATCCTTCAAATCCCTTTGGCGTCAGAGCCCCATACTTCAAATCCCTTTGGCGTCAGAGCCCCATGAAGATCTTATGGCCTGGAGTGGTGAACCATCAGGAGAGTTTTCGGTAAGGAGTTCCTATAAACTACTACAAAGTTGGGATCCTACAGCTTATGCTGTGCAAACCATCTATAGAGATTTTTATAGGAAATTATGGCGGCTAGATCTACCAACAAAAGTAACAATCTTTATCTGGAAAATTACGTGGAACTTTTTGCCAACAAAAGTTAACATGTATATACATAGACTTTCAGCTAGCAGTTTATGTCCTTGTTGTGGGAATGGGGCGGAAACAATGAACCATCGTTTTAGGGATTGCCCTGTTTCAAGAGAGATTTGGAGAGCTTATCGGTGCTTGACTTGTCAGTATTCACTCAAGAAGAGTTTGGTGACTGGCTTACCATGATCTTGCTTTCCCTTGCAAGAGAACAATGTCGCACCTTTTGTACTGCACTCTGGGCCATTTGGGGTGAACGCAACTCTCGCATCCATAAGAAAAAGAACAGATCAGGTCAGGAAACAGCAAGGTTTATTCTTAGATATCTTAATGAGTTGGACGGTGTTAAAACGATATCCAAAAATACCTCTATGCTGGACATCAAATGGAGTCCTCCTTCGGGTCAAAGAATAAAGATTAATTTCGACGCGGCCTTTGATGTACGAAGCAGTTGTTCTGCGTCCGGAGTTGTAGCACGGGATAGATCTGGTCAAGTCCTCCTTTCTGTTACAGAAATACATACAGGGGTCGTGAACGCCTTTGCCGCTGAAGCCATGGCCTGTAGAAGAGCAACCCAAGTCGCACACGAAATGGAAAAGGAAAACAGTATTATTGAAGGCGACTCACTGACTACGATCAAGAAATGTCAAAAGAAAGAACTTGACAAATCGCAAATAGGGCCTTTTATTTATGACATTCAACAGATGAAACAAAGATGCTACGGTTTACAGTTTGTATTTACTCCGAGATCAGCGAACCGACTCGCTCACATATTGGCAACGGAAACATTAAGAAGGAGAACAGAGACTTACCTGTTTAACAGTGTTCCAAGATATGCAGAAACCCAGATGAGGAGCGAAAGCACCAGAGAGCCGGACTGAGGAGATGGAACGGAGAGAAGCTGAGGGGTTTTCAAAATGAAATTAACAGATGCAAAGTAGCAGACTTATCCCCTTGGAATTGAAAATTTTGCCTTCAATGCAGAAATGATAGACAAGACGCGATGGGAAAATGAAATGACAGAACATTGGGCAGATAACTCGTCAGTTTTTTGATTTCAAATTAGGCAATCTAGATATTTCTATTCTTTGGAATTTTAGTTTGGACTTTGAGGTATGGGCCTTTTCTGGCTTGTTTTATTTGTTATCCATATTTTAGTAAATAAAGCCCAATGTGATTATAAATCAAAAAAAAAAAAGTTTGGAAATTGCTTTTTGTGGAATCTTCTCAACCTTCAAGTCTGAATATGATGACAAAAACCTACTTCAATCATTAATACTATTTTTTTCCCATTACATGCAACGAAAGTGAATCAATTACTTACTAAAACAAATTCTTTTCGTATAAAAGAAGTTGCAATATGATACGAGAATAGAGAAGAGAGTTTGAAATGTTATGAAGTGAGTTAAATTTTCAATTCATATAACTTATTTCAATACATTGAAAATATAACACACTGTAACACCCCCTACCCGTATTCGTTGTCAGAATAAGGTACGGGGCATTACCGGAGTTTACAATTTTTTTATTTTTTTATTTTTTATTTTTTATTTTTTGAAACCGAAACCATTCTAATTCATCATATTTTCAAAATAAAATTCATGCATATTTATAAGATAACTTTAACAGATAAGCCATACCAATGGCTGACCTTACATTCATTTCATACTAACATTTATTTTATTAGCTTATACATGCCATTCATTTCCAAAATAAGTTTCTTAAAATACCGAAATACTGGGGTTGATAGTGTGATGAGTCTCCCACCGATCCGACCTCCGAGCTCTTAACACTACAAAACAGGGAAAAAGGAAATAGGGTAAGCACTTTGTGCTTAGTAAGCCCATGTAACAAGAATTATACTTACCTAGTATAATCAATATAAGCAATAAACATTCGTATACTCACTCAATGCATTATTTCCCTAGTAATTCACAAACTCAACATCCAAGTTAGTCCATTAATTTTCATCTATCAATAGTATACACGCCATGATTGATGAGCTCATCAATGTCAAGATTTCCATTTCCTTGTTATTTTTCCATATTTATCCCGTTAAATTACTCGGAATTTCGATGGATTTTCAGAGGTACACTTTAGTGTACAAATCCGGGTCCATCAATTCATATTCATGTGCGCACATTTTCATTTCAGAGAGCACACTCCCGCGAACCTCATCTTTACAGTGGGATTACCAGTCCAGGCTAAATCCCCTGTAATATAAACTCATAGAGTATTGTCGGGATTACCAGTCCAGGCTAAATCCCCTGCAACGACAATTACTCTAATGAGCTTGGATCTGAATTACCAGTCCAGGCTAAATTCAGACCCTAATTCGGATTACCCGTCCGGGCTAAATCCATTTTCCACATATTCTTCGGGAGGGCTATATCAGGATAGGATCACCCGTCCGGGCTAGATCCTTTTTTTACCGTCAATTCCTTTTCAGAGATCCATCGAATTTTCCTTTCATTCAACCGGGATTTTTTTCCCTTTTTATCAAATATACCAATGTTTCATCAAATTTCATACAATGGACATTCAAATTATATTCACATCAATAACATACATTTCAAACATTTAAGAAAATAATTCAAGTTACATGAACTTACCTTGATACTAGTTCGTTTATAAAATCTACTAATCCGGGACTTTTTCCTTTCCTCGATCTAGCTTTGTATTTGAGTTTTCCGGATCAAATTAAACTCCAAGCTTCAAACTTTTAATTTTCCCTTTTCTTCTTTCTTTTCTCTTTTTCTTTCTTCTTTCACGTTTGCTCTCTGTTTCTTTTCTGTTTCTATCTCTCTTGTTTCTTTTTCTTTTCTTTATATATATATATATATAATAATAATATAATAATATAATAATATAATAATAAACTAAAAATCTCAGATTTTTCTTCAATTCACCGCCTCAATCTAGACAAAATGGCTTAATTGCCATTTTGGTCCTTTATACTTTCTTTTAATCTATAATTAAACTTTTACTTTCATTTCAATTTAGTCCTTTCCATTTAATTACCTACCCAAACGTTAAAATTTTCTAACGAAAGTTTAATACCGCATTACTAACATTTTATAAATATTTATAAAAATATTTCCTATCATATAAAGACTCATGCAAACATATTGAAATAAATTTCTATTTAAATCGGATTTATGGTTGCGAAACCATTATTCCGATAATCTTGAATTTAGGCCATTACACACACATTGCAAATCATTAATACATAATAAAATTTTAAGTCACAATAAATTAAAAAAAATGACTTTTATCAATATTGTGGATTAGATCTAATTGTAAATCGAGCTATCCACTTAAGCCCACTTGAAAAAGAATGAGAAGGTTTAAACAAAAATATAAGTTTGAGAAATTAGTTTAGAAAAAATTATAAGGCTCATTCTCTAAACGGGTAGGACGCAGCATTTGCATAATTTTTTTCACTGTTCTTGTGCTGTCATTTTGCTATTATATTGTTACTATTTTGTTGTTATTATTTAGATATTGTATAATTCTTATTTTATTATTAATTTTATTAATATTTTAGAGACATTTATTTGTTAAGTTGTATTTATTTTAGTGTTAAGTATAAAAACTTGTTTTTAATATATTTTGAATTTGTTAGGAAATATTTATTTTAATGTATTATATTTTTTAAAATTATTTTTATATAAAATTTTAAATTTAGTATTTTTATTTGGGTCGGACTTTGATAAAAATTTATACTTATTTTTTGGATTGAACCAAACTCGAACCTAAAAAATAAACTTAAAATTTTATATTGATCTAACCCGAATCCAACCTGACCTAACTCATAATCAGTTCCACACATTAAAAGAGATTTATGTGTTTTATTTTTGTAGGTGAAATAATTTTTATTTTATTTCCTTGAAATTTGCATCAAATAGACTTTGGGATTGCGGGCATATTGTATAAGAAATTAGAATTCAAACAAAAATGGAAGATAAAAGTTTTTGTATTAGAAAAGAAAATTAGTATACTATAAATAAAGCCAAAAAAAAATCGAGTTTAATTCTAGATTTATTTCAACCACTTGTTCGGTGAAAATAACTATCATTGGAAATTTAAGAGGAGGAAAAGAAAAAGGTTTGAGTGGGTCCAGGATTAATGATAGATTCTCCACATCAAGCGACTCTAAGGAGAGACACGTGTCTTTCAAACATTCTTTCTTGTTTTGCATGTTTTACACGCCAGGGGATTCCATTGTTCTTCAATCTTACTCGCCAATCCAATTTTTAGTACTGTCCACTAAATTTGTCGCGATTTTTAATGATAAAAAAAATTAAACTTTAAATTTTATTTTTAAGCTATTATAAATGGAAATTTGAAAGAAATAATTTATAAAATTAATTAATTAAAATATTTAAAATAATTAAAGTCAATTTTTAGAAAGCTGTGAATAAAAAAATCAACTATGACATAAGGAATATATATACTTTTAATAAGTGCAATATAAATATAAATAAAACATAGAATTAAATTATAAGCAGATAAAACTCATCTATAATATACACATTAAAATATGGATATTTAGTTATTAAGTAGTTAAATGTAATAGTAAGATACATTACACTCTTAAAGGAAGGGTATAGGTTCAAATCTTAAAAACGACTGAGAGCAATAATTATGAACTTTAAATATAAATTATAAAACGGACGCGGGAAATATAATAAAAAAATATGAATATTTACTTTTTTTTTTGCCTTGAACAGTTTAAATTTATTGGGAAGTTAGAACTTTCAGTATACCAAACTCTTTTTTAGTGATTTGGTATGCGTTTAAACTCGTATAAAACAAAAAAATTGTTTTTTTTAAACAAGTTTTAAATATTAAATGTCTTACCTTACTTTAAATTTATATAAATGTAAGAATTGTTTTAATTCTCACCAGGAAAATAAATACCATAATTATTTATCTATTTTGATTATTTAAAAAATATTTTTATTTACTGTTTTCCATTTTTAAAAATAAAAAATATACTTTAAATAATATAAAATATGAAAATTCATAAACCAAATTGAGCCTAATTTTCTATGTTGTTTGTTCAACTCCCTTTTCAAAATTATTATTTTGCTAATCTGCCTTTAATTTTTTTAGAAAAAACCTACTCTTTTTTTTCACCTCATCATTCATTCTAAACTTGAAAAATATGGCACCAAGATCATAATTATTGATTCGGATTACTAAATAAAAGAAGGAATCAAACAATATCTTTAAATTTTTATCATAAACATGGGACAAATAAAGATTAAAGAACCTTTTTTTTATAATCGAACTAAAAAAGTAAAATAAATCAGAAAAAAAAAGTATCATAAGATTTCGGGTTAGGATTATCGGAAAGAATTTATGTAAGTTTTTGAAAATCTTAATAGTAATAAGGTATTTGTGTAAACATGGAAGCATATTTTAAAATTGAATGATCAAATTATAAGATTGGAATGAGTTTATCGTGCGTCAGAATTCAGCTCTTTTTTTTAATATTTATTTTATTATAGGCTCTTATAATATCAATTTTTTTATACAATGCTTATAATTACTTATAATTTCTTCTCAATCCTTAAATAAGAGGATAATGTTCTTCAATGCATTTAAACTTGCAATCTCCTAGCAATTTATCAGAATTTAACTATTTTGAATGAAGAAAATAGAAAGAAAGAAATAAATGAAAAAGATTACGTAAGATTGACTAAATAATAGTTTTAAATTAAAATTTTCTTTATTGCAGTAACATCATAGTTTACCCATTATTTAAGGTAACGTGGGAATACTGCCATCCATGGGAGTGCAACCAATAAATATTCGAGAGGAAGCCCAGTTTCTCTAGGGAGAGCGTTGCAACCACGCTCGACAATAACACCATTGGAATCACAAAAGAGCCCACTTCTGAGAGACATCTAAGGCCATGCTTTGTTATGACACCAATAGAAAATCAACTCCAATACTCAATCTCGATCTCTTACAGTGCTTCCCCTTTTCTGATTCTTTGACCCTCATAAAATTTTTACTCTATTTACAATGTTACCATTGAATTATATTGGTTTTTTCATTTTGATCTCTAAATTTTTTTCAATTTAGATTTTTCTTCCATTTATCTTAAAAAGACGAATCTTGGTCGATAAAAACGTGATACTTGATAATTATGACAATGTTATTATTTAAATTAGATTGGGATTGATGTATTCATTAAAATTTTATATAAAAATTAAATAATTTTAGATTGAAATGATAAAGTTAAATATTTAAAACTTATTGTGTCATGTTTCAAATTTTACTATAATAAAGTTCTTATTGATTTTATATAAAAATATCAAAAGATAGAAATATTTTCGTAATAATATAACTTATTTTATATATAAAAATATATTTTAATAATTTTTCTTCTAAGTAAATATCGAGCTAACTTATGATTCAAGAGTTTAAATTTGTATTTAGTATTAAAATGAAAAATCTAAATGTCAATTTAATGTCCAAAAGGATTACTTGGTCAAACATTTTGAAAGTGTTCAAAATATTTGGCATTGGTTGATCTATTTTGAAATGTTTAACCTTTATTTAACCTATTTAATAAAAGTTTAACTCTTAGTAACAATTAAAAAGTGTGGGACAGCTAGGCGAGGTGTTGGTCAGGACTGTTCATGTTCCTTTTGTGGTCATGATTCGGAAGATATTCTCCATGTTTTGAGAGATTGTTCACCTGGAAAAAAGTTTAGCTGCATTTAGTGCTTGAAAATCAACAAAATAAGTTTTTTTTTTCTGATGATTTATTGGAGTGGTTAAAGTCAAACTTGTCTTTACAATTGGAATTATACATCGTGGGAGTTAATTTGTCTTACTTTTTTGGTTTGATCATCCGGCGTATTTAGAAAAATAAGGATTTGTTTGTTTTTCAAAGTTTATCTTGGAGTGCTTCTAAGACCGTAAAAGTTTTCTGTAGCTAGACTAGACAGTATAATAATACCCACAAGAAGGACTAGTTTAGAATGCATGAGTTGTCTCTTAATCATCATCTATTAGGTAATTGGTTTCACTTAAATACTGATGGGGCGGCCAAAGGCGAGAAAGGATTCGCATCTGCTAGAGGAGTGCTGCGAAATCAGGTTGGGGATTGGATCTTGGGCTGTAATCATTATCTAGAGGAATGTTTAATGTTTGACTTGAGTTTTGAGGGTATTCTAGATGGGCTGCTTATTCTACATGGACAAGGATACGATAAAGTGTTATACGAATAGCCTAAAGGTGATTAAAGCCATTGAAGACAGACAATCGACTATTTCTAATTTAACCTAAAGGTGATTAAAGCCATTGAAGATAGACAATCAACTATTTCTAATTTAACTTTAGTTAGAAGAATCAAACAGATGTTAAAATAGGAAAAACAATGGATTTTCAAGTATTTTCTTAAGAAGGATAATCGAGTGGTAGATGAGCTTGCTAAATTGACCTCTAATAATAAGGAAATTGTGTAGATTTTTCGAAGAGGCTCCTAACGAGTTATTACTAAATTTATGTTTAAATAAAACAAGTGATCTATTTACTTCTAGTAGTTTAATGTAATTATTTTGGTTTTGTTTTTCACAAAAAAAATACAATATTAAGTATCTAACCATATAAAAATAACTATAATTTAGTGGGTAAATCATAAATATAAATTTTTTCAAATTTAAATATTGTAAACATATATTACTATTCAAGTGAATAATATGTTTGTCACCCATTATTATGCCAATTGATAAAGGCCACACGCTTTTCCATAGGAGAGCCGCTTTCAAAGCCAAAGGTGTGGGACTAGTTCCGTCGAATCTCTTTGAAAGGACCCCCCTTTCCATTTCCATCCCACACTTCCTTCTCTCTGCAAATTTGTAGCTGAACCCGACGGGAGTCAACGTAAAGAATCAAACTTAATGGCTACCGAATTAATGTACTACAAAAGCTAACTTTGTACTACTGCTTTGCAGTACAGGCAAAGGGTCTTGAAAGTCTTTAAAATCCTCTTGGTGGGGGGGTTAGTAAACCGTGGATCGCTTTAATATAAGACTCTGCAAATCGTGCCAAATCCAAAAGTCTCGAATTGCTGATTTTGAGATACCCGTTTTGAAGATTGTTAGGGTCTTGTTTCAGATGCGAATTCAATGCTCTTTGTGATTTTGATCTTCGCATTGAATTAAATTTATTTATCGTTTTGGCTTTTTGAGAAGCGTGTGGTTCGCTCGTGGTCCTTTTAGAGGTGTTTATTTACTGCTGCCTCGACCATTGAACTGAAATACTCAAAACTTAGATTTTTTTTGATATTTTCTTCATTGTATTTGGAGCTTTCTGCAGGTCAACTCGAGGAAGGACACTCTTAAGGTGAGAAATGAGTAAAGTAATTTATCACTTTTATGGCGTGTTCTTAGATTAAGCAAAGAAAAACAAAAACTGAAATCCCAATCTGACATTGTTTAATGAATTCTAGTTAATATGAAACAAGTTTGCTGAGCTGAACTTTGGCAAGAAGAAGAACAAGCTGATCATCAAGGTAAGATCTTTCAGTGGCTGCATGAGTTGTCCATGTAATTTCATTGTAGTATTTGTTTTCTCTTTGAACTGGGCCTGAAAAAAAATGAGTTTTGATGATTGAATTAGACTAGCAAGCCAAGAACCAGATTTTATCAATGGGGAACATGAACATGGAGGAGATGAAAGAAATTGAAAGGGTTGAGAGAGATGATTTAGGAGAGAGGATTGATGAGCAAGAAGAGTTGAAGAGAATTGCACCTTGGACGAAACAGATAACAATTAGAGGACTCATTGCTAGCCTTCTTATTGGTATCATATACAGTGTGATAGTGATGAAGCTCAATCTCACAACTGGGCTAGTTCCGAACCTTAATGTCTCGGCCGCTCTGCTTGCCTTTGTATTGGTCAGGTCATGGACAAAGTTGCTGCAAAAGGTTGGATTTGTTTCAACTCCATTCACTAGACAAGAGAATACTATAATTCAGACCTGTGCAGTTGCTTGTTATAGTATTGCTGTTGGAGGTATTGTTGTCTGCAATCAGTTCTCGGTTTCATTTTGGATGAGTTTATTGATTAATTGGATACCAATCCACCTGATTTTCTTGTTTTTTGTTTTCCATCAAATTTTCAATGCAGGTGGTTTTGGATCTTATCTGTTGGGTTTAAACAGGAAGACATATGAACAAGCAGGAGTTGATGCCGTAGGTAATAATCCTGGGAGCATTAAGGAACCTGGGATCGGTTGGATGACTGGGTTTCTCTTTGTGAGCTGCTTTGTTGGGCTTCTGGCATTGGTTCCTCTAAGAAAGGTATGCATGTTTCTTCTACTTCCCTTCCTTTCTATTCTGTGTTTCCAAGATAGGTTGATGATAGTTCATCTGCTGTGATATCAGTGACTCTTAGTCGGTAATCTGGGTCTTAATTTTCTAATTCTAATTTTTGTTATTTCAGATTATGATAATCGACTACAAATTAGCTTACCCAAGTGGAACTGCTACAGCTGTTTTGATTAATGGGTTTCATACTCCCAAAGGAGACAAAAATGCGAAGTATGAATCTACTGTTCCGAACTCTTTTCTTTTCTAGTTAGAAATGAAACAGGTTTTGAGTGTGGCGTAACTCAAGCTTGTAATGATTCATCTTCAGGAAGCAGGTTCATGGGTTTCTGAAATTCTTTTCATTTAGTTTCCTCTGGGCTTTCTTCCAATGGTTCTATGCAGGTGGAGATTCATGTGGATTTTCTCAGTTTCCCACATTTGGCTTAAAAGCCTGGAAAAACTCGTACGAGATCCAGCTTTCTTATTCTCTATGTTTGTCATCTTTCCACCTATACATCTCTTGCCATAATCATTGATTCAAGAACTTCAATTTTGCAGATTTTACTTTGATTTCAGTATGACTTACATAGGAGCAGGAATGATCTGTCCACATCTAGTAAACTTATCTTTGCTCCTTGGTGCGGTGCTTTCTTGGGGAGTAATGTGGCCACTGATCGGTGGGCTCAAGGGAGAGTGGTTCCCTGCAACATTACCTGAAAGCAGCATGAAGAGTCTAAATGGTTACAAGGTTTGCAGAGCTTCTCTCTTAATGATATCTTGACACCAATATCGATACGCATTTCTCACTGGTTTCCATTTATCATGCAGGTTTTTATTTCTATTGCTTTGATCCTGGGGGATGGACTCTATAATTTTCTGAAGATACTGTTCTTCACTGCCAGAAACATTCACGCTAAAGTGAAAAATAGCAATCGTAAAACATGTAAGTTAGCTACTTTCTAAAATGTCCTTTTCTTTGGCTCCTCTCCAGTTTGTTACTTTGATTGCGCCATCTCCTATGGAACTAGAAAGGACTGTTTTCGATTTACAAGGGTACTTGAGCAATTCAGATCTTTTGTTTTCATGGTCCATTTTTTTATGACAAGACATGTAAAATGGAGTTCATTTGATTTTTGAGTGCTAAACCTGATACGGGTGATCATGTTTTCATGGATCATTGGAGAATAAGAACTTCATTAACTTTCTTAGGGAACACCAGCTTCACTAACTTCCTTTACTTGTAATGCAGCTCCCGATAACCAGAAACAGCTTCCAGATGATCTTCATCGAAATGAACTATTCAGTAGAGAGAGCATTCCTATTTGGGTAGCATGTGCAGGATACACCTTTTTTTCTGTCATTTCCGTCATTGTAATCCCTCAGATGTTCCCCGAGCTGAAATGGTATTACGTAGTTGTTGCTTACATTCTTGCACCCTCTTTGAGCTTCTGCAATGCTTATGGTGCTGGTCTGACTGACATGAACATGGCCTATAATTACGGAAAAGTAGCCCTCTTCGTGCTTGCTGCCTTGTCTGGAAAGGAAAATGGTGTGGTTGCTGGACTCGTGGGCTGTGGTCTTATTAAATCCATTGTTTCAATCTCATCTAATTTGATGCATGATTTCAAGACCGGTCACCTAACTCTCACTTCTCCAAGATCCATGCTTCTCAGCCAGGCTATAGGGACAGCCATCGGCTGCATTGTAGCTCCTCTTACATTCTTTCTCTTCTATAAAGCTTTTGATCTGGGGAACCCTGATGGTGAATACAAAGCCCCATATGCTCTCATTTATCGAAATATGGCAATTCTTGGTGTTCAAGGCTTCTCTGCCCTTCCCCAGTATTGTTTGCAGCTCTGCTATGGGTTTTTTTCCTTTGCGATAGCAGTCAACTTGTTGAGAGATTTTACTCCCAAGAATATCGGGAAATGGATTCCCCTTCCAATGGCGATGGCTGTGCCTTTCCTTGTTGGTGCTTATTTTGCAATTGATATGTGTGTGGGGAGTTTGGCTGTTTTCGCATGGCACAAGCTAAATCGAAAGAAGGCCAGTTTGATGGTTCCTGCTGTCGCTTCTGGCTTGATATGTGGAGATGGGCTGTGGCTTCTTCCTTCATCAATCCTTGCTTTGTTTAAGGTTCGTCCTCCAATCTGCATGACATTCTTGGCAACAACATAGACTATGTTAATAACACAGAGAAAGATAAGAGAGTTCGCAGGCCTATTTAGTTACATTTTACAAAAACTAACTTTGTAGTAGTTGGAAACAAAAAAAAAAAAAAAGAATTCTGACCAGTATAGTGTTCGATAGATGATAGACAATCTGTGTCTTCTAGTAATAGGTAAAAGACACCATTTTAGATATGTAGCTATGCTGTTCTAAAGTAACACACCTTATATTATATGAGCTTGAAGCCTCAGGAAAAGAGTTAGTTCTTATGCATATCAGTGTATGTAAAAAGTTGTAACAAAATCCAGCTTAGATGAAGAATAAAGAGCTATTCAATAAAGGGTTCCGAATTCAAGCAAAGCAACTATTCTGTTACTTGTACCTTTGTGTATTGTCATTCAGACAAATTGGTTGTCTTGTTGGATACAGTTTTCTTAAAGTTGTTCTAATTGTCTTGTTCATACTTCAAAATATATGGAAATCTGTTTGCTTATATATATACTGGTACCTTCTAAGAGCTGTTAGTGCTGAATAACCGGACCACCCGATGGAACCATTTTAACCTGGAACTGGAGGCACGTCCAATCCCATGTGTATATTGAAATCGAATTTCACCAGATACAGTCTTCTTAAAGTTGTACTAAAATCCTTTTTGCTTATATATGCTTATACTTTATAAGAGCTAAAAACCGTACCGTACAGTTGGACTGTTTCAACTACTGGTGATTTGTTCTGTATGGTATGTATAATAAAACCGGGTTTCTGTCTGACCGGTAAAAAACCGGTTTTATGTCTGAAGCCATGCCATTATGATTATTTTTGCATTATTTCTGAAACCATAAACTCTTTATTTTTTTTTTTTTGGGAGGGGGGGATAGCAGAATGTGAATAGCAGCTACATATCCAGAAATTGTTAGCAAAGGAAACAATGCTGCAAGTGTACCATACCAGGAGGAGGAATGAATTTTCTTCAACTCAACAGCAAAAGCTTTTGGTTTCTCATGAATTTAAGATCCAACTGGAAGATTCACAGTTTTTTGTGCCATTTAGAGTTTTTTTTTTTGGGGGGGGGTGGTTGTGAAGATTAAACAATGTAAGGACAAAATTTTCTCATTGATGGGATTAAAATTTAGGAGTTAAAAAGTATATTTCAGTCTATGTAAACAGAAAAGTAAGGTTAGACCGGATTTGTGTGGAATTCATTTGATTTTTTTTTTTTTTTTTTTTGTATTTCACATTTGAACCCAATGTAAAAAACTTACTTAGAAATTTTTTTAAAGTTCTATTCAAGCTTTATAATTTTTTGCTGAAGCCTGTGGTACTCTGGATAAAACCTAAACTAGCTCATCTATTTAAGCTATTCAAAGTTTCAAACTTGATTTTCTGCAGTGCTTTGAGCTGTTAATATTTATTAACAAATAAAATATTTAATGATAGAAACACCAAATCAATTTGAAAGTTTGTATATATAACAAATATAATTATATTGATTTTATTATTGTTAAATTTAATTCTGAAATTAATAATTGTATAACATAAACATAATATACATATCTATAGAGGTGTTCAAACAGTTAACCGAACTAAACTAGTATCAACCGAGTTAATCAATCTTTTTGATCTTGTAAATGTTAACCGAACTGGAATTTTAAAAAAAAAAGTAACCAATTTGAAATTTATATGTTTTTTTTTTTGTTAAAACAATATATAAATTGATAATATTCATTAACCGACCGAATTAGATCGGTTAACCGACCGATTAACCGAATTAGATCGGTTAAACAACCGATTAACCGAATTAGATCGGTTCAGTTAGTTAATTCGGTTTTAACCGAAATTTGAATACCCCTACATATATATGAAATTTATATAATATTATTATAAAATATTAATGTATTAAAATTTATATAATATTCCTAACAAATTATATAAATATTGTTATGAATATCTTAGTAAGTGGATGTCCATCATGATTAAGATAACATTTTAATATACTTTAAATTCTAATAGTTATTAGAATTAAATCTCTACTTCTATTATACTTCTTATGTATATAAATAGAGACTCTAATAAAGTATTGTAATTATCCCTTTTGATCAATAAAGTACATTATCTGTTGCTTTTATTTTTTTTTTGTTTTTTATTCTCCCCATCTCTTTTTATTTTATAACACATTATTAGCATGATGATTCTCAATTTTTTTTTCTTTTAAAATCTTTCGAAGTCGTCCCCTAAATCCAATTCCTCTTTCATCTTAAACTTCACCTTTACAATTTCATCTTCAGGATGTTGAAAGATTCAATCTCATAATGGATCATGGTGATGACGATGATGTTAAAGATCTTCAGGTATATTTTACTATATTTTATTTATTATATCATGTTTATTATAATTGGAGACTAATCATAACAACATTAATAGATAGATTATGATTTAAAATCCACACATGTTTGCGATGGTGATTATGAAATAAATATAACTTATGTTGTCAATGTGATATGAAAGATTATTGGCCACATATGTGTCATATGCCCAAATATTTTGTTTCTGTTAATATTCTTTGAGGAAGAATATTAATAAATTCTATCATTATAGATAAAGTATTTATCTAATTTTGTACTAAAACAAAAAAATATTATTTCAATATTTGATAGTATAAAATTAGTCGAAAGCTCTAGAAGAGCTAATATATTAATATCTTATGATGATTAATCCATTGGTTTTAAAAGATATTTATAATGGATCTCATATTAAGATTGTGAATGAGGAAAATATTATATTTTATATGAATAAATAAAGAGGACTGGGTTACTAATTTATAATATTTGTGGTATTATTTTGTCATCATCCCTATTAAAGGGTTGAAAGCAAAATATTGTGAAAGATCTACTCATGAGCAACGAAATGTGATAATTATATCTAAAGCTTATTAAGATTTGATGCAACTAAAGTTTGCAAGTTCTTTTTTAAAAATTGTGAGTATAACTCTACAATATTCAGAATAAGTTCTCAATTAAAATTACGTGGTAAAATATTGTTGATGAGAACTCACAAGAGAGAAAAGTTATGTATGAAAAGTCACTGGTTATATACCTATTCTACACCTGGAAAATAAAATTCCCTCTCAAAGTTTGCTATTAATAGATTTTTGGGCCTTTGAAGATTTTGGCATATTCCTTAAAGCAAATACTGCATATAATTATTTAGAAATTATATTTATTAACTTTGTGGCATTATAGACTTCACATTGATTTAGACATTTCAAGTAGTAAATGTTACAATAGTACTTATATGTGGATAAAATTAAAAGGAATGATAATAAAATTATCAATTTGTTACAATTTAGTACAATTGAAACACATGTTAAAGTAAACCAGAAGTTTACTAATACAAATGCGTTTACTACTTGGCATGACCACCATCCTGGATCGTATATGATGCGAAAATTAATTAAGAATTCATATGGACATCCATTAAAAAACCAGAAGATTCTTTAATTTAAAGAATTTTCATTTGTTGCTTATTCTCAATAAAATTTGGTTCTTAGAAACTCACTAGCTAAAGTTGAGATTTCATGTCTTACATTTCTGAAATGAATATGGGCCTATTCATCCACCATGTGGATGGTTTTATATGATTTTGGTAGATGCATCTACAAAATAATTACGTATATATTATCAACTTACAAGCTGTCGTTTGCAAGATTACTTGTTTAAATAATTAATTTTAGATTATGCAATAAATGCAATTCATCTTGCTAATACTAATGAGTTTATATCTCAGTCTTTTATTGATTGAGTTTGAAAAACTTTTGTAAAAGTTTGCGCATAATGGTTTAGAAAAATTATTAATTAAACACCTTTAATTAATATCTAAATCATTACTTATGAGAACTAAACTTTTTATTTAAACATTAGATTATGTTGATTTACGTGTTGTACGTGTCGTAACCATTTTTTTGATAAAACAGTAAACGACGCGGTCGACTCGATTTTTTTGAAAATGAAAAGGAATGGAGTCGCCACCGATCTTTATTTGGGTGTGATCGGATCACCTTTGTTTTAATAAAACGTCTCGGTTTGTTAAAACGATGCTTTTGGTCTACGAAAATTTGAGAAAAATGGGTTCGGAAGTCAATTACGTGCGAGGAAGGATTAGCACCCTCGACACGCCCGAAATCGGTACCAAATTGATTGATCGATGTCCTAATGTTGAAAACTTTGAAATGATTTGGAAATAGATACTTTTTATTTCTAAAACTTGAAGGAATTGGAAGGGACGTTAAGGCTCTCTTATTTTCGAAGAAATAAAGCATCATGTCCAGTAAGTTAGGGCGCAATACTTTAGACTCCCGAAACTAAGCTCGCCTTTTAAAACTTAGTTTTACATTTGAAGAGGATATTCAGTCATTTGTCGAACGAGAAACCAGAACCCAGTGAGTTAGGGCCCGATTTTCTCGGAACTCCAAATTAGGAATATTGCCTTTATTTTAAAAGAAAAAGAAAAAAAGAAACTTATCTCAAAGTATCTAGATGTCGAGTCCAGTAAGTTAGGGCGCAACATTTCGAATTTCCGAGAATAAGTGTTTTATTTGAAACTTGTATTGCGGTTTTAAAGGGGGTATTTCGTTGTTTAGTTTAAACGAGAAAAATCGGAACCCAGTAAGTTAGGGCTCGATTTTCTCGAATCACTAATACGGAATATTGGTCGTTATAAATACTGAGGCATCGGGAAAGATTAGTGCGACGAGCGACGAGAATATTGATAGTAACAATAAAGGAAAAATGATAATATAAGTAGTGGTGAAATGAAAGTATTATGATAATAGTAGTATATATTAACAGTTAATAGAAAATAACGATAATAATGATGATATATGAAAATAATTATGGCAGTTGATGAATGAAATAGTGTATATAAAATAAATAAATAAAACTATATATATAAATAATGATATGATAATAATAATAATAATGATACTATAATGATAAGAATAATAACGAGGACAACAAACGATAATAATAACGTGTAAAAGACGAATGCAATGTAGTAATGATATTTAAAGATAGAATAAATAATACTAGGCAAGATAATAATAATGTAATAATATTATTAAAATAAAATGGTAATAATGACATATATAATAATATTGAAAATAATAGTAATAAACATAATGGTTATAATTTTAAATAAAAAATATAAGTATAGTAATGGTAATGATATTTAATAAAAATAATAGTAGTGAATAATAATATAATACTAGTAATACTAATAAAATAAATAGATAAAATAATAACCTAATATAAGCACATAAAATGTACACATATGTAAAATATAATAAAATAATAATAGTAATACTAATAACAATAATGTAATGTGGTAATAAAATAATAATAATAATAATAATAATGATAAATAATAAGGTAATAATAAAAATGAGAAAATTAAATAATAACAAAGATGGTAAAATTACAAGATAATCGAAAATGGGTTAAATTGCATTAAAAATGAAAGTTTCGGGTCAATTTGTAAATAAAACAGGGGTTTGGGGGCTAGGAAGACACGCGCACAAAAGGCGGAGGACCAAAGAGGTAATTTTCCCCGGTAAGTTAAACGCAGCGTTTGAGGGAGGGACTGAATTGCAAACCGTGCGAAGCTCAGGGCCAATGTTACAATAATCGGAAATTTGATTTTAAAAACTAAAAATGCGAAAGGATCGATTGCGCAATTTCCCCTTCAGCTTAAAAACACGCGGATCCTGAGAAGGGTCGGGTCGGATCAGGATGAAACGACGTCGTTTTGGGCATTAAAAGCCAGCCCCAAAACGACGTCGTTTTGAGGGGCTATTTAAGGCCCGAAAATCTGAAAAAAAATCATTTGTCCTACTTCCAGTTTCAAAAAAAAAGAAAAAAAGGATCCTTGTTTCTCTCTTTTTCTTCTGCCGGTCCGAGAGGGAAAGGGGGTTCGGGGGTCGCTCCGTCACGGGCATTTCGGCGACGCGCCGTCGCGCCGGCCACCGCGTACGGTGGCCGAAAAAGGTAAAGTTCTTTCCTTTTTTTCCCTTTTTTATAAAAATAAAATATGTATATGTATATCTATGTGCCAGAGGAAAAAAACTTCGAAAATGATAAAAAAAGAAAAAGAAAAGAATTAAAACAAATCACCTTGTCGATCTGTTTATTTCGATTTTTAGTGATTCTGTTTTCGACACTTTCTTATTTTGATTCCTCTCGTTAGTCTCTGATTTGCCGTTTTCTGTTTAAATCCCTAGTATTGTATTGATTTTTTTAAAAAAAAGAACCCCCGTTACAAGGAAATAAATCGGCTTTTATAGCCTTTGCCTTTTTACAACTTACTGCTTTCTGTCCTTTCCCGTTTATTGTTTGTAGGTCAGATGCGGTGCTGGGGCGGTGGACAAGACGGTGGCAGGTGGCTGCAGAAGTCAGAGGGTTAGAGGGTTAGGTCAGACCTAGCGGCGCCACTTGGGGTTAGGGTTAGGAATTTTGTTTTTTCTGTTGAGGGTATTGGGCTTGTTGGGCTAGGTGCAAGTGGGTTAGGGTTTGTAACCGGGTAGGTCTTAGTGGGCCACCAATTTGGGCTTCGGGTTTTAGGGTCTGTTAGGTCAGATTTGTTGTAATGGGTTTGGGTATGGGCTTGTAGGCCTGGGCAAAATTGGGGTTGTACAGCTGCCCCTCTTTGCTCATTGCCGTGTAACGGGAATAGAGCAAAGATTTCCAAGAAAGACCAATTTTGTTAGGTCTCGCCGAGTCTTGACTTCTTTGGTGCTCTTTCTCAGGTAGCTTCATTCCTGTTCACCGTATTTTTTCGCTTTGATCCACTCCACCGTAACCTTGAAAAATGATATTTGTAGTGATCTGCTCTACTGCGACTTCAGAGAGATATAAAGCCGAAAGTGCTTTTGATCTGCTTCCTGCAACTTCAGGAAGGTAAGATTTTCTGTCTTCGATTTGCTTCCTGCAACTTCAAGAATATCAAATCTGATATCTTCAATCTCATCCCTGCAAACTCAGGGATCACCAGACCGACGTCTTCGATCTGCTTCCTGCAACTTCAGGAATGTCAAATCTGCTATCTTTAATCTGATCCCTCCAAACTCAGGGATCACCAGACTGATGTCTTTGATCTGCTTCCTGCAACTTCAGGAAGGTCAAATCTGCTATCTTCAATCTGATCCCTGCAAACTCAGGGATCACCAGACTGATGCCTTCGATCTGCTTCCTGCAACTTCAGGAAGGTCAAATCTGCTATTTTTAATCTGATCCCTGCAAACTCAGGGATCACCAGACTGATGCCTTCGATCTGCTTCCTGCAATTGTAGGAAGGTCAAATCTGCTATTTTTAATCTGATCCCTGCAAACTCAGGGATCACCAGACTAATGTCTTTGATCTGCTTCCTGCAACTTTAGGAATGTCAAATCTGCTATCTTTAATCTGCTCCTGCAATATCAGGATTGCCAGATTTGTCCTCTTCGACCTGCTCCTCTGTGAACTCAGGGAGATAAGATTTGTTCTTCAATCTGCTCCTGCATCATCAGGATTGCCAGATTTGCTATTTTCGATCTGCTCCACTGCAAACTCAGGGAGATAAGATCTGCTATCTTCATTCTGTTCCTGCAACATCAGTATTTCCAGATTTGCTATCTTCGATCTGCTCCACTGCAAACTCAGGGAGATAAGATCTGTTCTTCAATCTGCTCCTGCAACATCAGGATTGCCAGATTTGCTATCTTCGATCTGCTCCACTGCAAACTCAGGGAGATAAGATCTGCTATCTTCAATCTGCTCCTGCAACATCAGGATTGCCAGATTTGCTATCTTCGATCTGCTCCACTGCAAACTCATGGAGATAAGATCTTTTCTTCAATCTGCTCCTGCAACATCAGGATTGCCAGATTTGCTATCTTCGATCTGCTTCACTGCAAACTGAAGGAGATAAGATCTGCTATCTTCAATCTGCTCCTGCAACATCAGGATTGTCAGATTTGCTATCTCCGATCTGCTCCACTGCAAACTCAGGGAGATAAGATCTGTTCTTCAATCTGCTCCTGCAACATCAGGATTGCCAGATTTGCTATCTTCGATCTGCTCCACTGCAAACTCAGGGAGATAAGATCTGCTATCTTCAATCTGCTCCTGCAACCTCAGGGATCACCAGACTGATATCTTCGATCGTGTCCTTTTGAGGACATAACCTGTAGAATGAGTACATGCTTATGCCTAATGATTGGGATGCCATGAGTATGATGAGTCAAAATGTTATGAGTATGATTCCTATTTAAGGTGTTTATCACTCATTTATCCGTCAAGGTTTCGTCTCCACTTCTCTTGCAGTAACATTTCTTGCTCAAATAGTTTGCCCCTATGGAGATTTTAGGGCTCATTCCTTTTAGACCTCGGGACACGGGAAATCATTGACTTTCAACCACCCCCAAGAATCACAACTTCCACTATCGAAACTTGAAGAATACACAACTAGTTTCGACTTTGATTTACTCCACAGCAATTTTTGAACCTCGCTGTCAAAATTTGACTGTCGTGCCCTTTTTTGGACAACTAAGTGATATTGTTTATCTCCGTCACAATTACTTGATTGGACAAGGAATTTGAAGAAATGGTCTCCATTAAGACCCTTCTTTCTCAAATGTCTTTAATCTGTGTACGTGGAAATTCTCAACAATTGCCCTGTTTTGGTTTCTTGTTTTATCTAGAGATTCCCAAAGTAATATGTAGAACTTTCTTTTGTGAAATTATTAGTTCATCAATTATTGTTTTAATGCAACATGTTTATGAATGATGGATAACAGTAGGTCGATTTCAAAGAGAGTTAAAATGAAACGAATAAAATGGTTGGGAACATATCCTTCCTTGCGGAAAAAAGAATTCAACAATAGTACAATGAGCAGGACACCCATCGGATACTCTAGACATTGCCGATCAGACTTCTATACAAGTTTCATGAAGACTGCTTAGAGCTTTAGCATGTGTTTAGAAGACTCAAAGTACTTTGTTGATGCCCCAATATGCAACGTGCTTCCTCTTCCGCTGATTCTAGCGCTGCAAGATCGCCACGTGTCCATTCAAAACTCGAGCCGCCCTTTTTGGGTTTTCAACTCAAGAGTCCTTTGGTCTCAAGGCGCCCTCTGCGGGTTTTCACCTTGGCCTCTCCGGTTTTTTTTTGAAGTCTCAAAGTGCCCTTTGCAGGTTTTCACCTTGGCCTCTTCCATTTCAAGTAAAGTACTTTTTAACCGAATCTGAGTTCACGGGATTGGGCAAGCTTTTCCCGTCTATCTCAGTCAGAATCAATGCGCCTCCTGAGAAAGCTTTCTTTACCACATACGGTCCTTCCCAGTTCGGCATCCATTTTCCTCTGTAATCCTTTTGTATGGGAAGGATCTTTTTCAGCACGAGGTCCCCCTCGTGGAATTCTCTTGGGTGAACCTTTTTGTCGTAAGCTCGCATCATTCGTTTTTGGTACATCTGACCGTGACGAACAGCCCTCAATCTATTTTCTTCAATTAAGTTCAACTGATCATATCGAGCCTAGATCCATTCAGCTTCGTCCAGCTTTATTTCTGACAAAACTCGAAGAGAAGGCATTTCTACTTCAATAGGAAGGACTGCTTCCATCCCATAGACCAACGAAAAAGGTGTTGCCCCGGTAGAGGTTCTGACTGATTTCCGATAAGCATAGAGTGCAAATGGTAACTTCTCATGCCAATCTTTATAGGTCACAGTCATCTTCCCCACTATCCTCTTGATGTTTTTGTTAGCCGCTTCTACTGCCCCATTCATCTTTGGACGATACGGCGACGAATTTTGGTGTTTGATGTTGAATTGGTTGCAAACCCCTGCTATCATGCTATTGTTTAGGTTCAGTGTATTGTCTGATATGATCCTCTCGGGCATTCCATATCGACAAATGATCTCCTTTTTCAAAAATCGACTAACCGCTGATTTGGTAACGTTAGCATACGAAGCAGCCTCTACCCATTTTGTGAAGTAGTCGATGACCACAAAGATGAACCGATGCCCATTCGAAGCTTTCGGAGAGATTGGCCCAATGACATCCATGCCCCACAGGGAAAATGGCCATGGAGAAGTCATAACATGTAAAGGTGACGGTGGCACGTGAATCTTGTCTCCATAAATCTGGCATTTATGGCATTTCTTGGCATAGTTGATACAATCTCCTTCCATGGTGGACCAATAATACCCAAACCTCATTATTTGTCTGGCCATCGTGAAACCATTGGCGTGAGTTCCACAGATGCCTTCATGGATTTCTTCCAGGATTAACTTAGCTTCGGCGGCATCCACACATCTCAGTAGCACTTGATTTTTTCTTTTCTTGTATAGGACCTCTCCATCCAGGACGTAGTCACAGGCTAGTCTTCTCAACGTCCTTTTATCGTTCCCAGTCGCTTGGTCCGGGTACTCACGATTTTTCACGTACCGCAGTATATCGTGGTACCATGGTGGGCCAATTTTATCTTCCTCTTCGACATTGTAGCAATGGGCTGGGTCCTGATGAATGCTCATTTGTATGGGCTTCATGTCCTCATTTTCATTTATTCGGACCATGGAGGCTAAGGTGGCCAGAGCATCAAGCATCTGGTTTTTGTCTCTAGGTAAATAACGGAAAGTGACGTCGTCGAACTCTCTGATCAAATCTTGGGCCAATCTTTTGTAGACGACCAGCTTTGGATCTTTGGTTTCCCATTCCCCTTTAAGTTGATAGATTACTAGGGCGGAATCTCCATACACTTTTAATACCTTGATTTTGCGTTCGATAGCGGCGCGAAGACCCATGATGCAAGCTTCATATTCAGCCATATTATTAGTGCAATCGAAATCCAGTTTGCAAGTAAATGGGTAATGGTCTCCTTTTGGGGATATCAGAACTGCCCCAATTCCATTGCCCACGGCATTTGATGCCCCGTCAAAATTCAGTTTCCAGGGATGGCTTTCGGAGGCACTTTCTTCAGCGTCTGCCACGTACATCAAATCTTCGTTAGGGAAATCAAAGTCCAAAGGCTCATAGTCCTCAAGGGCTCTACTGGCCAGAAAGTCTGCTATTGCACTCCCTTTTACCACATTTTGGTTCACATAGACGATGTCGAATTCAGAAAGCAGAATCTGCCACCTAACCATCCTTCCATTCAAGGCGGTAGACTCTATCATATATTTAAGAGGATCTAGCCTCGAGATGAGCCACGTCGTGTGATACAGCATATACTGCCTCAATCTCCGAGTTGTCCAAATCAAGGCACAGCACAATTTCTCGATTGGCGGGTACCTCGTTTCACATTCGGCAAATTTTTTACTAAGGTAGTATATTGCCCTTTCTTTCTTCCCCGACTCATCATGCTGACCCAGCACACATCCTGTAACGACCCGAAATCCGTGGGCACTAGAAAAAAAATGTGTGTTATCAGGCCTCCGTCTTAGTAAATCGAGTTAGTAAATAATCATTAGGAGTAATTATGAGTCTAGTAGTGTGTTTAATTAGATTTTTATATAGTGAATTTAGCTTAATTTAAAGTAATTAGGAAAAAGGATCAAATTGAATAAGGAGTAAAAGTTTAATTATAGATTAAAAGAAATTATAAAGGACCAAAATGGCAATTATGCCATTTAGCATAAGTTGAGGCGGCATAAGCTTAGAAAAAATCTGAGATTTTATGTGTTAAAATATATTATTAATTATTAAATAATTATATTAATATAATATTATATTATATAATAAAGTAAATAGTATAAAAGAAATAGGAAAAGAAACAGGGAGAGAACAGAGAAACATTCGAAACAAGCAGGAAAGAAGAAGAAAAAGAAGGAAAAAGGAAAAACTAAAGATTTAAGGTTTGAAGTTTTAAAAGGTAAGTCAATTTAGTCATTTTCTCTTAATTTTGATGTTTTAGAAGCTTTAAAGCAAGATTTTGATGAAACTAAGTTGGTATTTTGAGAGTTTTTAGGTTTTTAAATATAGTTTATGTTGAAGAAAAAGATGAATTATGGATTAAATTAGATGAAATCTAAGTTAGAATTAGTAAAAGGATTAAATTGCAAGGTAAGCTATAAGTTTTCTACTATAGGGATTAATTTGGAAGAAATTATGAATTAGGGTTTTATTATGAAAATTATATAATCAAGTTGAATATGGAAGGAATTTAAGTAGAATCAAAGCATGAATTAAGTTAAGAAATAAGTAAACTTAATTAGGATTTAATTGCAAAATAAGTTATAAGAAAACAGTTTTGGGACAGCAGCAGTAGAGTAACTTTGAAAATTCACCAAAAATCGTAGAAGTGGAATTAGAAGTTGAGTGAGATATGAAATTAAAGCTTATTGAGTCTATTTTCATATGAAAGAAACAGAGAAAGCAAATAAGTTCTGTATTATGAGATATTTAAATTTTAGTGAAACTGGTTCAGGGTGATTTCGAGATCCCCTGTTCTGAATTGGAAAAATCATTAAAAATTGTAAAAAAATAATTTGGGGACATAATTTATATGGTTAGATTCCTTAATGAGTCTATTTTTATAAGAAACAAACTAGAACATCATTTGAATTCTGTATAAAATGATAATTAAATTTTAGCAAAGAGTGGTCGGAGCTGTCAAACAACAGAATAGGGGTGATTTCAAAGAATAAACTGTACTTATTGGATAAATCAAAAATTCTGAAAATTTTATGGCAAGAATATATGAGAGTCTAGTTTCATAGAAAATTTACGGATCTTAATTTGGAATTCTGTAATTCAAGATATAGATAATTTAGTGACAATGATTCAGGTAGACAGCTTTGAAAGAACTTATAAGTAAATAATAGAATTGTGTATAAAGGATGTGGAATGAAGAGGAAGAGTAGAAATTGAATAAAATTCAATTATTTATTGTAATTTAATGTTGTAATTAATAATGTAAATTATTATTATTTTCGTAGCTAACAAGGAACTCGAGACATCAACCCACAAAGGAAAGGAGAAGGTTACCGAGGAATAATCAAGCAAATTCGGGTTTGTATTACTATAATTCAAACTATTTATTTATTCATTAAATGTTAGATTAATTTATGAATATGGTAAGTAAATTATAAGGTAAGTGTTTTTATTGAATTGAATGGAAATTGAGTTGAATGATGAATATGTATTGAAATTGAATTGTATGTGGTTTGAAATGGAAAAGTGTAATTGATATTGAAATTGAATTTGTTATGAAAATGAAAATGAAATTGAGAACTGAAATACCCTATTAACTAGTCGGGCTGAGTCGGATATAATTGGCATGCCATAGGATTTGGAAGAGTACGGGATTTATCGGCTTTGCTGATCAGGCACTTTATGTGTCGTAAATCAGGCACTTTATGTGTCGTATTTTAGGCACCTCGTGTGTCGTTTCAGGCACTTATGTGTCGTATACTGATCAGGTACTATGTACCGTTTTAGGCACAATGTGCCGTACTGGTGTGTTTGGGTTGGAATCCGTGTATCCGTTAAAGTCCGAGTCTGTTAATAGGGGTAAATAAGGAAAAGGTTAAATTGAATAAAATGAAATGGTTGAGCCATTGGAAGAAATGCGAAAATAGAACATGAACTGAAAAGTGTGATTGGAATATGAGTATGAGAATAGAAAGTATGAACCATTGGTTCAAGAAATGGATAGTGGCTCAACATGATTGTGTATTATTTCAATTGTTGAATAGCTAAAATTGAATTGTATGAATATATTGAGAAGGACAAACTTATATGAAAGTTATGTTTGAATCGGTTTAGTTAAATTAAAGTTATATGAATTAACGATATGATTATTATGTTTATAATTTGAATTATGGTAATACCACTGAGTATATGTATACTCAGCGTACGGTTGTTTCCGTGCGCAGGTTGTAGAAGTCAAATACTGAACCAGCATCCGAAGCCAAACCCGACTTCAACAAACTTTTGGTGATGTATATTTCTTTTTCATAATGTGGCATGTACGTAGGTTGTGTATAAAGGTTATTATGTTTTGAATGTA
Source organism: Gossypium australe (assembly GCA_005393395.2). NCBI lineage: Eukaryota > Viridiplantae > Streptophyta > Magnoliopsida > Malvales > Malvaceae > Gossypium > Gossypium australe. The sequence continues at coordinate 7,936,316 of CM016622.1, read as the reverse complement.
AATGGTTAAAAATGTTAGTATTACAAGTTTAAGAATTATAATGAATGAATTATATTTATTTTAATCTAACTAATATTTTGATAAATTTAAGTTGATATTATATTGATTGAGTTTGATTAGAAGGTATTTAGAATAAAAAAATAAATATATGGAATGAATTGGTTATGATTGAAATGAATATGGTTTAATTTACAGGGGGTTTTATATAATAATAAGCAGAAATGTTGCCGAAAATTTATATTAAATAAAATTTATATTTGTAAATTGTCTGATATGTACGGTAATGCCTCGTAACCCTGTTCCGACGATGGTTCGGGGTTAGGGGTGTTACAATTATTGGTATCAGAGCTATCAGGTTTAGTCGATTCTCGGGCTAAATCGGGCTCGAAAGTGAGTCTAGAAGTACATGCCACTGTTGAGTCGAAGCTGAGTCGGGTTTTTGGATGCTGATATATATTTATTTGATTTTGTTTTATAGATAAAATGTCAGACGAAAGAATGTATGATGTTGAACAGGAAATGCATACTGGAAATCGAGAAATTGAAGAAACTGAATCTGTTACACCTACTGCAAATCCATTATATAATCAACCTCCTAATGTAGGAAGAGGAAGAGATAACTCACAACTGTTAAGAGCTATAGCCGATGCATTACAACATGTAGCGGAAACTGTACCTGCTACTACATCAGTACCTATTGTTAGACGGGCCCCGATTAAAGAGTTAAGAAAATATGGTGCCACGGAGTTTTCGAGACTAAGAGGTCTTGATCCGTCTACTGCTGAGAATTGGATAGAATCAACAAAAAGAGTTTTGCAACAATTAGATTGCACCCCCGAGAGAATCTGATATGTGCTGTATCATTGTTACAAGGGGAAGCGTATCTCTGGTGGGAATCTGTTGTTAGACATTTACCGGATGATCAGGTAACTTGGGATTTGTTTCAAAAAGAATTTCAAAAGAAGTATATTGGGGAAATGTGTATTGAAGAGAAAAAGCAAGAGTCTTTAATGTTGAAACAGGGTAATATGTCAGTATTGGATTATGATCGAGAGTTTACTAGATTGAGCAGGTATGCTTCAGAATATATTCCAACAGAGGCTGATAGTTGTAAACGGTTTTTACGGGGATTAAGAGATGAAATAAAACTACAATTAGTGTCCCAGCGAATTACTGAATTTGTTGATTTGATCGAGCGGGCCAAAATGATAGAGCAAGTCTTGGGACTAGACAAAAAGTCAGAAACAGGTGGATTGACCAGGAAACGAGTAGGAGCAACTAGTTCAAATCCACTACCAAAAAGATCTAAAGAATTCAGAGGTGGTTGGAGACCTAGTTTTAGATCTGATCGAGGGGATATAAGCCGAGAAAAACAGACGACGGTATCTACTGGTAGTGTAAGAGGTCCACTCAGGGATACAGAAATTCCAGAATGTGGATATTGTGGCAAGAAACATTTAGGTGAATGTTGGAAAGTAACCGGAGGTTGCTTCTGTTGCGGGTCGGTAGAGCGTTTTGTTAGAGATTGTCCAAAGAATAAAAATAGTACACCTACCACATCTCAGAGATCAGTATCGACTGCCAGAGGTAGAGGAATGTCTAGAGGAGGTTTTGTTTCGAGGAGAGGAGGAGCTAGTAGAGGCAGTGATATAGCTACACAACAGTCAGAGGCTAGAGCACTAGCCAGAGCATACGTAGTTCGGACCCGTGAAGAAGGCAATGCTCACGATGTAGTGACAGGTATATTTTTATTGTATTCTGAGCCTATTTATGCTTTAATTGACCCGGGTTCATCACATTCATATATTAATTTAGAATTAGTTGAATCGGGGAAGTTAGAATCTGAAATGTCTAGAGTTTTCATAGAGGTGTCTAGCCCTTTGGGACAAACAGTGTTAGTAGACAGAGTATGCCAGAGGTGCCCGTTAATAATACATGAGAAAATATTTCCTGTGGATTTGCTGATCATGCCTTTTGGCGATTTTGATGTCATTTTGGGTATGGATTGGTTATCTGAACATGGGGTAGTTTTGGATTGCTATAAAAAGAGGTTTAGTATTCAGGCAGAAAACGGGGACAGAATTGAAGTGAATGGCATCCATACCAGTGGTTCGACACGTATTATTTCAGCTATAAAAGCTAACAAATTATTACAGCAAGGTTGTTCAGCGTATTTGGCATATGTCATTAATTCTGATTCAGTAGGAAGCCAATGCAGCCAGATTAGGACTGTATGCGAGTTTCCAGATGTATTTCCAGAAGAACTACCGGGTTTACCACCTGATAGAGAGGTTGAATTTGCTATTGAGGTGTATCCAGGTACAGCACCAATTTCTATACCTCCGTACCGAATGTCGCCTACTGAATTGAAAGAGTTGAAGGTACAGTTACAGGATTTATTAGATCGAGACTTTATCCGACTGAGTATTTCACCTTGGGGAGCTCCAGTATTGTTTGTTAAAAAGAAAGATGGTTCTATGCGGTTGTGCATTGATTATCGACAGTTGAACAAAGTGACGATCAAGAACCGGTATCCTTTGCCTCGTATAGACGACTTGTTTGATCAGCTTAAGGGAGCTTCAGTATTTTCTAAAATTGATTTGAGATCCGGGTATTATCAGCTGAAGGTGAAGGAAAGTGATGTGCCTAAGACTGCTTTCCGTACTTGTTATGGCCATTATGAATTTTTGGTGATGCCGTTTGGATTGACTAATGCTCCAGCTGCTTTTATGGATCTGATGAATCGCATTTTCCAGCCGTACCTAGATCAGTTTGTGGTGGTTTTTATTGATGATATATTGGTATATTCGAAGACAGAGGCAGAACATGATCAGCATCTTCGAAAAGTTTTACAGATTCTGCGGGAAAAACAGTTGTATGAGAAATTAAGTAAATGTGAATTTTGGTTGTCTGAAGTGGTATTTTTAGGACATGTGGTATCTGCCGATGGGATTAGAGTTGACCCGAAGAAGATTGAAGCAATTGTTCAGTGGAAAGCGCCAAAGAATGTGTCTGAGGTACGTAGTTTTCTCGGTTTGGCTGGATATTATCGAAGATTTGTAAATGGATTCTCGAAAATAGCAATGCCGATGACTAAACTACTACAGAAGAATGTTCCTTTTATCTGGGATGATCAGTGCCAGAATAGTTTTGGGACTTTGAAGCAAATGTTGACAGAAGCACCGGTATTAACATTACCAGAGTCGGGGAAAGATTTTATTGTGTACAGTGATGCTTCTTTGAGTGGTTTGGGTTGTGTATTGATGCAAAATGGAAAGGTTATTGCATATGCATCTAGACAGTTGAAGCCGCATGAACGTAATTACCCGACGCACGATTTGGAGTTAGCTGCAGTAATTTTTGCTTTAAAGATTTGGAGACATTACTTATATGGCGAGAAATGCTACATTTACACAGATCATAAAAGTCTCAAATATCTTCTATCACAGAAAGAGTTAAATTTAAGGCAAAGACGGTGGATTGAGCTTCTAAAAGATTATGATTGTGTTATAGATTATCATCCAGGAAAAGCAAATGTGGTAGCTGATGCATTGAGCAGGAAAGCTGCGATTGAATTACGAGCAATGTTTGCTCGGCTCAGTGTTAATGATGATGGAAGCTTGCTAGCTGAGTTAAGGGTTAAGCCGATGATGTTAGATCAGATTAGAGCAGCTCAAATGGAAGATGATAAATTATTAAAGAAAAGAGAAATGGTTCAGAATGGTACAGTCGAGAGTTTTAGTATTGATGAACATGATTGTTTGAGGTTTCAAAATCGGATTTGTGTTCCAATTACTTCTGAATTAAAGAAGATGATTCTTCAAGAAGCACACGATGGTACTTTTGCATTGCATCCGGGTGGAACAAAAATGTATCGTAATTTACGAGAGCTTTATTGGTGGCCAGGGATGAAAAAAGATATAGTTGAATATGTCAGTAAATGTTTGACTTGTGAACGAGTAAAGGCAGAACATCAGGTACCGACAGGATTACTCCAGTCTATTAGTATTCCTGAATGGAAATGGGATAGTATTACTATGGATTTTGTTACGGGGTTGCCACTGTCAGTGAGCAAAAAGAATGCCATTTAGGTGATAGTTGATCGACTTACTAAGTCTGCTCATTTCATAGCAGTCAGGACTGATTGGTCTTTACAGAAACTTGCTGAAGTTTATATCCGAGAAATTGTGAGACTGCATGGTATTCCAGCATCTATAATTTCCGACCGGGATCCACGATTTACATCAAGATTTTGGAGGCAGTTACATGATTCTTTGGGTACTCGGCTTAATTTTAGTATTGCATTTCATCCACAAACCGACGGACAATCAGAACGGGTAATTCAAATTTTAGAAGACATGCTTCGGGCTTGTATTATTGACTTTGAATCAGGTTGGGAACGATACTTGCCGTTAGCTGAATTTGTTTATAATAATAGTTACCAATCTAGTATTCAAATGGCTCCATATGAAGCATTATATGGTAGAAGATGTCGATCACCGGTATGTTGGACAAAGTTGAATGAGAAAAAGATAGTTGGACCGGAATTAATTCAGGAGACAGAAGAAATAGTTAAAAAGATCAAAGACAGAATGAAAGTAGCTTTTGACAGACAAAAGTCTTATGCAGATTTGAAGCGACGGGATATAGAATATTCTGTGGGTGATAAAGTGTTTTTAAAAGTATCGCCTTGGAAGAAAATTTTGAGATTTGGTCGCAAAGGAAATTTAAGTCCTCGTTACATTGGGCCGTATGAAGTAATTGAAAGAATCGGACCGGTTGCCTATCGATTAGCTTTACCTCCGGAATTACAGAAAATTCATGATGTTTTTCATGTTTCTATGTTACGAAGGTATCGATCGGATCTATCTCATATTATTTCTACTGAAGACATTGAGATTAGACCGGATTTGTCATATGAGGAAGAACCGGTTCAAATACTAGCTCGAGAAGTGAAAAAATTAAGAAACAAACGAGTCCCTTTGGTAAAAGTATTGTGGAGAAGCCATAGTGTGGAAGAAGCAACTTGGGAACCTGAAGAAACTATGATAGCACAGTATCCTCACCTATTCTCAGGTAAATTTCGAGGACGAAATTTATTAAGGGGGGAGAAATGTAACGACCCGAAATCCGTGGGCACTAGAAAAAAAAATGTGTGTTATCGGGCCTCCGTCTTAGTAAATCGAGTTAGTAAATAATCATTAGGAGTAATTATGAGTCTAGTAGTGTGTTTAATTAGATTTTTATATAGTGAATTTAGCTTAATTTAAAGTAATTAGGAAAAAGGATCAAATTGAATAAGGAGTAAGAGTTTAATTATAGATTAAAAGAAATTATAAAGGACCAAAATGGCAATTATGCCATTTAGCATAAGTTGAGGCGGCATAAGCTTAAAAAAAATCTGAGATTTTATGTGTTAAATATATTATTATATTATTAAATAATTATATTAATATAATATTATATTATATAATAAAGTAAATAGTATAAAAGAAATAGGAAAAGAAACAGGGAGAGAACAGAGAAACATTCGAAACAAGCAGGAAAGAAGAAGAAAAAGAAGGAAAAAGGAAAAACTAATGATTTAAGGTTTGAAGTTTTAAAAGGTAAGTCAATTTAGTCATTTTCTCTTAATTTTGATGTTTTAGAAGCTTTAAAGCAAGATTTTGATGAAACTAAGTTGGTATTTTGAGAGTTTTTAGGTTTTTAAATATAGTTTATGTTGAAGAAAAAGATGAATTATGGATTAAATTAGATGAAATCTAAGTTAGAATTAGTAAAAGGATTAAATTGCAAGGTAAGCTATAAGTTTTCTACTATAGGGATTAATTTGGAAGAAATTATGAATTAGGGTTTTATTATGAAAATTATATAATCAAGTTGAATATGGAAGGAATTTAAGTAGAATCAAAGCATGAATTAAGTTAAGAAATAAGTAAACTTAATTAGGATTTAATTGCAAAATAAGTTATAAGAAAACAGTTTTGGGACAGCAGCAGTAGAGTAACTTTGAAAATTCACCAAAAATCGTAGAAGTGGTATTAGAAGTTGAGTGAGATATGAAATTAAAGCTTATTGAGTCTATTTTCATATGAAAGAAACAGAGAAAGCAAATAAGTTCTGTATTATGAGATATTTAAATTTTAGTGAAACTGGTTTAGGGTGATTTCGAGATCCCCTGTTCTGAATTTGAAAAATAATTAAAAATTGTAAAAAAATAATTTGGGGACATAATTTATATGGTTAGATTCCTTAATGAGTCTATTTTTATAAGAAACAAACTAGAATATCATTTGAATTCTGTATAAAAATATAATTAAATTTTAGCAAAGAGTGGTCGGAGCTGTCAGACAACAGAATAGGGGTGATTTCAAAGAATAAACTGTACTTATTGGATAAATCAAAAATTCTGAAAATTTTATGGCAAGAAGATATGAGAGTCTAGTTTCATAGAAAATTTACGGATCTTAATTTGGAATTCTGTAATTCAAGATATATATAATTTAGTGACAATGATTCAGGTAGACAGCTTGAAAGAACTTATAAGTAAATAATAGAATTGTGTATAAAGGATGTGGAATGAAGAGGAAGAGTAGAAATTGAATAAAATTCAATTATTTATTGTAATTTAATGTTGTAATTAATAATGTAAATTATTATTATTTTCGTAGCTAACAAGGAACTCGAGACATCAACCCACAAAGGAAAGGAGAAGGTTACCGAGGAATAATCAAGCAAATTCGGGTTTGTATTACTATAATTCAAACTATTTATTTATTCATTAAATGTTAGATTAATTTATGAATATGGTAAGTAAATTATAAGGTAAGTGTTTTTATTGAATTGAATGGAAATTGAGTTGAATGATGAATATGTATTGAAATTGAATTGTATGTGGTTTGAAATGGAAAAGTGTAATTGATATTGAAATTGAATTTGTTATGAAAATGAAAATGAAATTGAGAACTGAAATACCCTATTAACTAGTCGGGCTGAGTCGGATATAATTGGCATGCCATAGGATTTGGAAGAGTACGGGATTTATCGGCTTTGCCGATCAGGCACTTTATGTGTCGTAAATCAGGCACTTTATGTGTCGTATTTTAGGCACCTCGTGTGTCGTATCAGACACCTCGTGTGTCGTTTCAAGCACTTATGTGTCGTATACTGATCAGGTACTATGTACCGTTTTAGGCACAATGTGCCGTACTGGTGTGTTTGGGTTGGAATCCGTGTATCCGTTAAAGTCCGAGTCTGTTAATAGGGGTAAATAAGGAAAAGGTTAAATTGAATAAAATGAAATGGTTGAGCCATTGGAAGAAATGCGAAAATAGAACATGAACTGAAAAATGTGATTGGAATATGAGTATGAGAATAGAAAGTATGAACCATTGGTTCAAGAAATGGATAGTGGCTCAACATGATTGTGTATTATTTCAATTGTTGAATAGCTAAAATTGAATTGTATGAATATATTGAGAAGGACAAACTTATATGAAAGTTATGTTTGAATCGGTTTAGTTAAATTAAAGTTATATGAATTAATGATATGATTATTATGTTTATAATTTGAATTATGGTAATACCACTGAGTATATGTATACTCAGCGTACGGTTGTTTCCGTGCGCAGGTTGTAGAAGTCAAATACTGAACCAGCATCCGAAGCCAGACCCGACTTCAGCAAACTTTTGGTGATGTGTATTTCCTTTTCATAATGTGGCATGTACGTAGGTTGTGTATAAAGGTTATTATGTTTTGAATGTAAATGGTTAAAAATGTTAGTATTACAAGTTTAAGAATTATAATGAATGAATTATATTTATTTTAATCTAACTAATATTTTGATAAATTTAAGTTGATATTATATTGATTGAGTTTGATTAGAAGGTATTTAGAATAAAAAAATAAATATATGGAATGAATTGGTTATGATTGAAATGAATATGGTTTAATTTACAGGGGGTTTTATATAATAATAAGCAGAAATATTGCCGAAAATTTATATTGTCGAAACCGTCCCTTTTTTGAAAAGGCGAGAATCGAACTTGGTTTTTGAAAATAAGAAATAGGAGTCGCCACCGATCTTTTATTAGGTGCGATCGGGCCACCAATAAAATATTTTAGTCTACGAGTTTCGAGAAAGTGGGCTCGGGAGTCGGTTACGTGCGAGGAAGGATTAGCACCCTCGTCACGCCCAAAATTGGTACCAAATTGATCAATTAATGTCCTTATGTCGAAAGTTGAAGATTGTAAAAATGGATTTTAAAAGTATGTAAACCTTATCTCGAAATAATGGAATGTCGCATCCAGTAAGTTAGGACACAACATATCGAATTTCTCGAAAATAAGTTTTTTACTTTTATTCAAAAATTTTATTCTAAAAGATATTTCGTTATTCAAGTTAAACAAGAAAAATCGATACCTAGTAAGTTAAGGCACGACTTTCTCGAATTCCTAAACACGAAATATTACCTTTACGAGAGAGATCAATTTTGTATTGGATAGAATGGAGCACGAATTCGTAACAAAATGCAGGAAATGAGGTACAATGGAATGGAAATAAGAGTATATGTGAAGTGATGTAGGTATAAATATATGAACGAAAGTTAAATAAATAATAATATATATTTATATATCGTATAATAAGAGTAAAAAGAAAAATAATAATAATAATAACAATAGTATCGATAATAATGACAATAATATAGTGATAATAAATATAATAATAATAATAATATACATATACAAGCAATAGTACTATATTCGTAATATAGGGAGAATAATAGCATAATTGTATAATAATAAAATAGTAGTATAGTAATAATAATAATAAATATCCACATGCAGCTAATAATATTACTAATAATACTAATAATAATAATACTAGAAAAATAGTAATATAAAATATGTACAATATAATAATAAGTATAGTAGTGATAACCATAAGGATTAATATGCAATATATAATATACTAATATAAATATAATAGTAATAATAATATGGTAATTATAATAATAATACAGTAAAATAATAATAATAAAATGATAATGAAAGGATTAAGAGATTGCAAAGATAACCAAATGGATCAATTTGTGTTTAAAGCAAAGTTTGGGGGTCGATTTGGAATGGATCGAAAAGGAAGAGGACTAATTTGTGACACGCGCACAAACTGGAAGGACTGAAGCAGCAATAAATCCCCTTACCGAAACGATGCACTGGAAGGAGGGCTAAATTTAAAGCGGCACGAAAGTTCAGGGCTAAATTTAAAATAATAGAAAACCTGATTGTAAAGGCTGAAAAGGCGGAAGGACTGAAAGGGAAATTATCCCCATCAACGAAAACACGCGGACTTTCTGGCCGGGTCGGGTCACGCGCGGGTTCTCTCCCCAAACGACGTCGTTTTGGGACATTGGAGGGGTAGTAAAACGTTGCCGTTTTACTTGGCTATTTAAGGGCCAAATTGATTTTTTTCTTTCAGTTTTCTCCCCATTTCCTTCAAAAAAACAAAAGCCCCCCACTTTTCTCTGTTAGGGTTTGAGGAAAGGGAAGGGAAAGAGGGGCTCCGGCCGTAGGCTCCGCCGTTGGCCACCGCGTGCGGTGGCCGAGATCCGCGAGGTAAGCTTCCCTTTTTTATTCTCTTTATTACTTTAAAACTTTACATATGTCTGTATATACTGCTGAAAGGAAAGAAATAAATAAATGAAAAATACCTTTGAAGATTGCTTATTCGGTTTCGGGATTTTCGATCTCTACTGCTATTGTTTCGTTTTTTTTTAGAGAAGGTTTTCTTTCTATTGATTGATTTTTTTTTAAAAAAAAGGATCCGTTTTACATTGATTTGAACGGCTTTATAGCCGAGAGGTACAACCTCTTCTTTTATTAGTTTAATACTTGCTCCATGCTCCTTGGTTGCTCCTTGTTTTCTGTCTCTGTTGTGTGTATCTTGCAGGGCAGGGGCGACGATGGTGGGCGTACACGAGGGGCAACGCGAGGAGTCTGTGTGAGGCGCGCGACTGTCAGGAGCGTGGGCGCGGAGCGTGCGATTGTCAGAAGCGTGGGCGCGGGGCCCGATGCACGTGAGGGGAACTGGAACGATGCTGAGGCGCGTGGGTTGCTGTAGCATCGCTCGTGCAAAGGACTGGCGACGGCGCTGGAACAAGGAGAACCCTAGGGTTCTCTGCTTAGAGTTTTGGGCCACTGTAATCGGGCCCGAGATTTGGGCTAACTATTTAGGCTTTAGTGGTTGGGTAATCTGTTAACTGGGTCTGGTATTGGGTTTGAATTGGGTATTGGGTTATTTGTTTGTATCAATGGGTCAGGTTTTAACTTGATAATTGGGCTGGTGTAAATGGACATTGGACCTTTTAATAACATTTTGTTTTTTGTTGTTTTTTTGTTTTCTTGGTTTTATTTGGACTAAATGGGCCCGGGCATAAATTGGGTATTACAGCTGCCCCTCTTTGCTCATTGTCGTGAAACGACAATAGAGCAAAGACAATAAAAGAACCAATTTTGCCCGGGCCTAACTAAGCCTCGGCTTCTTGATTCGCGTCCTTCTACACTATCTCCAAACTTTGCTGTAACCCTTTTTCTTCGATCCATTCTGCTGGGGGTTTGGGGTGATAAAAATTCAGAAAAGAGAGATCCACAACTTTGATCTTCTCACCGAAACTTCTCAAAAACGAACAATGATAGGAGTTCAGAAGAGACCTACAACTCGGGTCTTCTTGCTAAACAAACTTCTTGAAAACGAACAGTGATGGGAATCCAGAAGAGACCTACAACTCGGGTCTTCTCGCTGAAACTTCTTGAAAACGAACAATGATCCAGAAGAGACCTACCACTCGGGTCTTCTCGCTGAAACTTCTTGAAAACGAACAGTGATCCAGAAGAGACCTACAATTCGGGTCTTCTTGCTAAAAACCTCTTGGAAAACGAACAATGATCCAGAAGAGACCTACAACTCGGGTCTTCTCGCTGAAAACTTCTTGGAAAACGAACAATGATCCAGAAGAGACCTACAACTCGGGTCTTCTCGCTGAAAACCTCTTGGAAAACGAACAATGATCCAGAAGAGACCTACAACTCGGGTCTTCTCGCTGAAAACCTCTTGGAAAACGAACAATGATCCAGAAGAGACCTACAACTCGGGTCTTCTCGCTGAAAACCTCTTGGAAAACGAACAATGATCCAGAAGAGACCTACAACTCGGGTCTTCTCGCTGAAAACCTCTTGGAAAACGAACAATGATCCAGAAGAGACCTACAACTCGGGTCTTCTTGCTGCAATTTCTTGAAAACGAACAGTGATAATTCTAAACTTTCAACTTGCTTCCCTGCTACTCTTAGGAAGACTTCGTCTGTAGACTGCTCCGCTGGAGCACAATCCAAATTTTGACGCGGCAGCGCCTCCCTTTTTGAAGGACCTGTCACGTAGAATATGCTTGTGCGCATGCAAATAATGAGGATGCTATGATCGAGGTGGCTCAAATGCTCCTAACTATGAATGCTGAATGTTATGTGAATGATAATTTTTCTCAGTGTAGTGATCGCAGTAAATTGAATGCTCCTAACCGGATGAATGCGTGAGAAGGACCCCATTTATGGTTTAGGTTCTCATTACTCATAGCAAGGTTCTATCACTAACGTATTACGATTTGTGGCTGACGTAGAAAAACGAGCTTGCCCCGCTGTGATTTCATTGTCCCCTCCATTGTACTCTCTGCGACATGAGGTTCATACATTCCATCACCACCTCAAGGGAGTAGCCTTCGTCTTCTTTCAACCTTTCTAAACCTTAGGTGAAATGCATTTCGAACAAAAGTCATGCTTCAAGACCCTGTATTGTTTGGAGACTTTCAGAACAATATGTAGGACGCCTTTATGAAAGTATTATTAGTTCTGAAATCGTTATTATAAAATGCCTAGGAGGGATCGGGAGTACAACCCGAAAATAAAACAGGTTTAATCAAACCAGCAAATGCAATCAAGGAAGTAGTTCATTGAAATAAAATAATTACGAATTACAAAGACAGGCAGAATGGAAATTAGGTGCCCCGGATGTTACAACTTAGGCTTCTCCGCCTTAGTACTTGGAAAATCATTTTGAGTTCGATATGTGCTTTAGGAGATCTTTGAGTATTTTGTTGATGCCTCGAGACACAGCATACCCCCTCCTTGTCCATTTCAGTGCAGCGAGATTTCTCTTTGTATTCGATGCCGCCTTTTCAGGTTTTCGACTCAAATCCCGCCCTTTTTTTTTTTTTTTTTTTTTTTTTTTTTTTTTTTTTTTTTTTTTTTTTTTTTTTTTTTTTTTTTTTTTTTTTTTTGGGAGCAAGGTGTCCTTGGTGGTTTTTTTTTCAGCTTGTTCAAGCGAAGTATCGTTTGACTGAATCTGAGTTCACGGGGTTGGGCAAGCTTTTCCCATCCATTTCCGTTAGGATCAGTGCGCCTCCGGAGAAAGCCTTTCCCACCACGTACGGTCCTTCCCAATTCGGCATCCATTTCCCTCTGAAATCCTTTTGTATGGGGAGGATCTTCTTCAATACCAGGTCTCCCTCGTGAAACTCTCTTGGCCGAACCCTTTTGTTGTAGGCTCGCATCATGCGCTTTTGATACATCTGACCGTGACGAATAGCCTTTAGCCTCTTTTCTTCGATCAGGTTCAACTGATCGTATCGAGCCTGAATCCACTCAGCTTCATCCAGCTTCACTTCTGTTAAAACCCGAAGAGAGGGTATCTCCACCTCAATGGGTAGGACTGCCTCCATTCCGTAGACCAGTGAGAAGGGTGTTGCCCCGGTAGAGGTTCTGACGGATGTTCGATAAGCATAAAGAGCAAATGGTAGCTTCTCATGCCAGTCCTTGTAAGTCTCTGTCATCTTTCCCACTATCTTTTGATGTTCTTATTTGCTGCTTCCACTGCCCCATTCATTTTCGGACGGTATGGAGACGAGTTATGATGTTTAATGTTGAATTGACGACAAACATCCGCTATTGTACTGTTGTTCAGATTCAAAGCATTATCTGATATGATCCTTTCGGGCATCCCATATCGACAGATGATCTCCTTTTTTAAGAATCGACTAACCGCCGATTTAGTGACGTTAGCGTATGAAGCCGCTTCTACCCACTTCGTGAAGTAGTCGATCACCACGAAGATGAACCGGTGTCCGTTTGACGCTTTCGGTGAGATTGGTCCGATAACATCCATGCCCCACATAGAAAAGGGCCATGGGGAAGTCATAACGTGTAGGGGAGATGGAGGCACATGAATCTTGTCTCCATAGATCTGGCATTTATGACATCTCTTGGCATAACTGATACAGTCTCCTTCCATGGTGGACCAGAAATATCCAAATCTCATTATTTGCCTGGCCATTGTGAATCCGTTAGCATGTGTTCCACAAATGCCCTCATGGACTTCCTCTAGGATCATCTTGGCTTCTAAAGCATCGACGCATCTCAACAATACTTGGTCTTTCCCTTTTCTGTACAAAATGTCTCCATCTACCACATATTCGAGGGCCAATCTCCTGAGCGTCCTTTTTTCGTTCTCAGTTGCGTGAGCTGGGTATTCGCGGTTTTTCGCATATCGCAATATATCTCGGTACCAGGGGTGATTGTCGCTTTCCTCTTCTTCTACGTTGCAGCAATAAGCTGGGGTCTCGTAAATACTCATCTGGATAGGCTTTACATCTTCTTGCTTACTCGCCTTAATCATGGAGGCTAAAGTAGCCAGAGCATCTGCCATTTGGTTTTCTTCTCGTGGGAGATAACTAAAGGTGATATCGTCGAACTCCTCGATTAGTCCCATGACTATCCTTCGATAGTTGATTAATTTGGGGTCTCTTGTTTCCCATTCGCCCCTTAGCTGGTAGATCACTAATGCGGAATCTCCATATACTTCCAGCGTTTTAATTCTTCGTTCTATAGCAGCGTGGAGCCCCATGATACAAGCTTCGTATTCTGCCATATTGTTTGTGCAATCGAAATCCAACCTAACTGTGAACGGATAGTGAGCACCTTTTGGGGATACCAAGACTGCCCCAATCCCGTTTCCAATAGCATTTGATGCTCCATCGAAATTCAGTTTCCAAAGGTCATCCCTTGCCGTGTCCTCTTCCGTAGCTGCCACATACATTAAATCCTCATTGGGGAAATCAAAGTTCAATGGCTCGTAGTCTTCTAAAGCTCTGCTAGCTAGGAAGTCGGCTATCGCGCTCCCTTTTATAGCTTTCTGGCTCACATATACAATATCAAATTCGGACAGTAAGATTTGCCATCTAGCCATCCTCCCATTCAAAGCGGTCGCCTCCATCATGTACTTTAGGGGGTCTAACTTCGAGATTAACCAGGTCGTGTGATACAGCATGTATTGTCTCAATCTTCTGGTTGTCCAAATTAACGCGCAACACAGCTTTTCAATTGGTGAGTACCTCATTTCACACTCAGTGAATTTCTTACTGAGATAGTATATCGCCTTCTCTTTTCTTCCGGTATCATCATGTTGACCTAGCACGCATCCCATAGAGTGGCCAAGTACTGTTAGATATAGGATTAATGGCTTATCCGGGCGTGGGGGCGACAGCACTGGAGGGTTCGACAAGTAGTGTTTGATCCTGTCAAAAGCTTCTTGACATTCGTCATTCCATATGCCGGGGTTATGCTTCTTCAAAAGACGGAATATGGGATCACATTTCTCAGTTAGCTGTGAGATGAACCGGGCGATGTAATTCAATCTGCCGAGGAAACCTCGAACCTCTTTCTGAGTGCGCGGCGGAGGTAGTTCTTGTATAGCCCGGACCTTGTCTGAGTCGATTTCGATCCCCTTCTTGCTGACTATGAAGCCCAACAGCTTGCCAGATCTAGCTCCAAAGGTACATTTCGTAGGATTGAGTTTCAATTGGAACTTTCTCAGTCTCAGAAATAGTTTCTGCAAAACTTGTATGTGTTCTTCCTCCGTTCTAGACTTTGCAATCATGTCATCCACATAAACCTCAATCTCTGTATGCATCATATCGTGGAACAAAGTCACCATGGCCCTTTGATACGTAGCCCCTGCGTTTTTCAATCCAAAAGGCATTACTTTATAACAGAAGGTGCCCCACAGTGTTATGAAGGTGGTCTTTCCCATATCTTCAGGGTGCATTTTTATCTGATTGTATCCGGAAAAGCCATCCATGAAGGAGAATAGTGAAAAACCTGCCGTATTGTCGACTAGCGTGTCAATATGAGGCAAAGGAAAGTTATCCTTTGGGCTAGCTTTGTTTAAATCCCTATAATCCACGCACATTCGCACCTTTCCGTCTTTTTTAGGGACGGGCACGATATTGGCTACCCATTCTGAATATTTGATTTCTTGCAGGAATCCGGCGTCGAACTGCTTTTGGACCTCTTCCTTTATTTTCAGCACAATGTCAGGTCTCATTCTTCGGAGCTTTTGCTGAACTGGCTTGCAATCGCTCCTTATGGGCAAGCGATGTACCGCGATATCGGCGCTTAAACCAGGCATATCTTCATAAGACCATGCGAAGACATCTTTGAATTCCTGTAACAATTTGATGAGATTCTGTCTCGTTTCTCCGGCTATGCATGTCCCAATGTTTACCGCTTTCCCTTCTTCTAACATCACAGTCTCCACTGCCTCCTTATGGGGTCGAATCTGTCTCTCCTCCTGCTCTTCCATTCTTAACCAATCAGGAGACAAGTCATCGTCCGTGTCATCTTCGAAATCTTGTAGATCTCCTAGGCACATGTCTTGCTCAAAAGGATATTTCGAGTCTGAGGCAGCGTTGCTCAAGTCATTGACGTCCGGGGACCTGTTGCAGTTTGATAGAATACGGGTGGAATGAATGAATTTGTGGATAAACAGTTGTATGTATGGTAATGCTAAAAAATGACCGGAAAACAAAGAAAGGAAATGTTTGCTTTGAAAAATGCATTTTATTGATATAACGATACGTAAACATGTGCCTATTTCACAAAAGAAATCCTGCTGCCCTTAGGCTTGGAGCAACAAGTGTGTCCTGAACATTACTCTGAAGGGGCCCTAAACACTACAGGGATTTCTTCCGCAGTCCAATTGTTCAAGATGTCTTCCGATTCGTAAGGCTGGATATTCGGCAAGACTCCTCCGCCAACTACCTCCTCAGATAAGGCGCTAATATAGACATTGCCTAACATTGCCGCGATATCCTCTTCCTTCGGTGTCCCTTGCTCAGAGTGGATTACCCCTCCCGACACAAAGGTCTTGGATATGTGCGGGATTATCATGGGTTCCCCCTTGGTTTCTTTCTCGCTCAAACGGGTGAGTCTTCTTTCCCGTCTCTTTTCTAACTCCTCCTTCTTTTGCCTTGCATCTGGTCTAAATCCTAGGCCAAAGTGATCTTGTTTCTCTCTCAGTACTGGGGCCGCTATTCTCCCCTGAAGGTATCTTCCAAGCCCCCTTCCCGGTAAAGCGCCTTTTCCCACGGTCATTTTCAGACCCATCTTTGTGGTCCTCGAGATTTTTGGCTCCAGGATCTTGTTTCCTTCCATGACAAAGGTTGCGTTCACGAACTCGAGAGATCGGAACGAGCATTCTGTTGCCTCGTCGTTTGTCTCCACGTAAGGCATGTCACCGGTCACAGTGGCGATGATGTCCTCCTCAGCTTTTATCGTTATTAGTCGGCCATCCACTATCAACTTCACCTTTTGATGTAGTGATGAAGGTACCGCCCCGGCTGAATGTATCCACGGTCTCCCTAATAGGCAGTTGTAGGAAGGTTCGATGTCCATGACCAAAAAATCTATTTCGTAAATAGTTGGGCCAATCAGTAAGGGCACCTCAATTCTCCCCATGACCTTTCTTTGAGTCCCGTCGAAGGCTCTTACCACACTCTGGCATTCCTTCATGTATGAACTATCCACCGGTAACCTGTTGAGGGTGGATAAGGGTAGCACGTTTAGCGCAGACCCGTTGTCTATCAAGACCCCTGGCAATGTGTGCCCCTTACATTTAGCGGTAAGATGCAATGCCTTGGTGGATCCTCTACCCCCTGGGGGTATTTCATCATCATTAAAATGAATGAAGTTGTCGGCGCTTATATGGCCGATTAGTCGATCCAACTTGTTGACCGAGATGTCGCTAGTGACGTAGGTTTCATTTAAAACTTTATTAGTGCGTTCCTGTGTACTTCTGAGCATTGGAGCAAGGTCAATACGGATATGCGCGCTGGCTGTTTGTGTAGCTGTTCTACCACACAATACTCACTATGTTTTAGAAATTTCAGGAACTCTTTAGCCTCTTCCTCAGTCACAGGCTCCTTGATCTTCGGCTCGGGTTCAGCTGGCCTCCTCTTCTCTGGTTCCACCATTGGAGCTTTCCCCTTTACTAAGTCGTAGCGCTTCCCGCTTCGAGTATGGAAGCCTTCATTTGAATCCTCCTTCGTCACATTAGTCGAGCTCTTTGCAACCTCTACATTACACTCATAGTTCCAGGGAACTTCCTTGCTATCTTTGTAGGCGAATGCAGCGGGCTTCCGTATTATCACCTTCGGCGTCACCCGTGTTCCTATCTCGTTGCTGGCTGGACTCTCCTTTACGGAGACTACTACCTCACATCCATGATTCTGAGAAGCCTCCCTATTGTCTTCAACGGCTACGGGCCTCCGTATAACTACTCTCGGTGCTACCCGCGCCCCTGTTTTATCATTTTTGGGACGGGAAATAGTGATCATCGGAAGGTTAACTCTTGAGCCTGTTGACTCTGATGCGCATATGCTTCTATCTTCTGTGCCTTCCTCATAAAACTCGACTTCTTTATTGTTCATTAGGTTCTGTATCAGAGCTCTGAATTCTCCGCAGGTCTGAATCTCATGTCCCAACTCTTGGTGGTACTCGCAATAGTTCGTGAGTTCCTCTTGACTTTCTTCCGCAACAACCAATCCATGTTTGACCATTTCTTTCCAGACCCGTCTCAGGGGAGTCTTGACTTCTACGATGCTTGTTTTGATCCTTTTTTCTACACTTTCGCTGATCGCGTTAATTCCGCCCTTGGCGTGATTAGGTAAAGGGTTTGCTGCATTTGGCATGTCATCCAACTCGACCACACCCATGCCGATAAATTTCTCTACCAATTTCTTGAAGGCCAGGCAGTTCTCTATTGAGTGTCCCGTGATTCCTGCGTGATATTCACACTGGGCGTTCGTGTCATACCACTTGGGGTAAGGAGGTTGCATAGGTTTGAGATGAAAAGGGGACACGATATGTGCATCGAACAGGGTTTGGTACATTTCTTTATACGTCATCGGAATCGGTGTGAACTGGGGCTTCTCGTGATCTTGTCTTGAGGTGCCGGGTTCCTTCTTGGGTAGCCCTTGTTGCCCCGCGGTCGTTACTTTTGGCCGATTTATGGTGATTGACCTCGGGTGTCCCATGCTTGCATTATTCACCTCACTTTCTTTCCTTCGTGGGGGCATTCTTTTGGCACTCTCCGCGGTCTCGATCCCTCCACTTTTTATAATATTCTCGATCATTTCTCCAGTGGTTATGATATCTGAGAAGCTCCGGGTTGCACTCCCTATCATGTGCATGAGGAATGGGGCCTTCAACGTGCGGATGAAGAGCATGGTGGTCTCTTTCTCCATAAGCGGTGGCTGGACTTGGATGGCAACCTCCCTCCACCTCTGCGCATATTGTCTAAAGTTTTCGTTCCCTTTCTTTTCCATGTTTTGCAGAGTAATCCTATCAGGGGCTATGTCCGTTACGTGACTGTATTGCTCCAAGAATGCTTGAGCCAGATCATCCCATGACCCGATTTCGGCACGACTCAACTGGTTGTACCATCTGGCTGCAGCTCCTATCAGGCTATCTTGGAAACAGTGGATCAGCAGTGGATCATTGTTGGTGTAGCCCGCCATCCTTCTACAGAACATAGTAATGTGAGCCTCTGGGCAACTCGTCCCATTGTACCTTTCGAACTCGGGTATCTTAAAATTATATGGGAGCACCAAGTCGGGGACTAAGCTTAAGTCATTGGCCTTTATTCCTCGACGTTTACCGGCGTTTTCCAGAGCCTTGAATCTCTCCTCCACCCATTTTGGCAGTTCTTGTTTTGCTTTTTCAGCCATCTCATCCAGATCTGGGACACCGAGACTGACCAGATTTTCTTCTGGGTTAGTGCCCGAACCCGTCGGGAGGTGCGTCAGTGTTGCGGTTTCAGCATGATATTGTGGCCTAATAGTGACAGGCGCCCTTTGGGGACGCGCATCTTGTGGTGTTTGGGCCTCTGGTGGGGGAAGGGCGAGGTTATCACTGCCGTTCCCTGAACTAGTAGCAGTGCCTCGTTCTTGGACAGTAACTGCCTTATTTGGTCCACCATTTTGTCCTGGGATTTTTGCATTTGCTCCATCATGTCCTTCTGGGTTTTGGCCAATTGCTCTTGCAGTTGCGCTTGTTCTTTTATTTGATCCTGGATTTCCTTTTGCATTTGTTCTAGTTTTTCCATCTTTTGATCCATTATTCTCGTTTTTCCTCTCGTACCGTAGTGATGTTCCAGGGTAACTGCCATAATTTTAGGGTCCTTCTGTGAGATTCGATGTGTACGATGCAATGTAATGCAAATGTATGAATGTAAAAGACGCTAATTATGATTCAAATTCGTATAGGAAACTTCTTTAGGAGACCTTTTGTGCGATTCGACGTGTATGATGTAATGCAAATGCGTAAATGCAAAGAGAAGGCATCGATTCTGATCAACTTCATTTTAGAAGACTTTATTAGAAGGCAAGATCCTTTACATAAAACGGATTACAAATACGCTTTGGCCCTTAAGCCCAAAGTTTTGATTTCTTAAGTAAAGAAGTCAGCTCTTGGTTACGATCCGCCAGTAGCTCGTATTTTATGCTCACAATCTCAGCTTGGGACGCCAGGGCCAGCAGGTGATCAGCCACTTCCCGAATCTGAACTATTGCTTTGCCCATGAGGTAGTCTCGATCTCTAACTTGCCTGTGGGAATGGTCAAGCTCCTCCTTCCATTGCCCTTCTCGTGCTTCTAAAAGATTAATTCGGAGCTCGCAGTCGCGTAATGTGGTCTCTAACCCTTCGATTTTTCCCTTCATTTCTTCGATTTTGTTTAGACTCAACTTCAACTCGTTTTCTGAATTGCAACCTTGGTAATGATGTAGGGCCCGTCCAAGTTCAGCCACCTTAGCTTTTAATCCTTTCTTTTCTTTGTGGCTTTCTGCAACATCCTTTTTTAGGATCTTATTTTGTGTTTGTATTTCCTGGAACTTTTTCTCCCAACTGCTAGCTTTGGTTTTTTCCTCTTGAATCTCGCGTCGCCATTGCTCAGGAGTTTTTCCCAATCCCGCGTTTCTTATTGTCAGACGCATCTTCTTATACTCCATCTTCAGATCATCTCGGTCTTCTTCTATTCTCTTTTTCCTTTCTTACCCTTTCGGCTTCCGACTTTTGTCCATCTACGTCTAACTTGAGGAGCATTTCTCTTCTTCTAGCCTCTCTATTTTCCTTTCAAGTTCCGCACTCATCCTTTCGAAATCCCGTTTCACAATCTCCAATTCTAATGGGGCTACTCGCAAACACTCTCTCTTGAGCGGGCATCCTCGGGATTTGGTTCAGGGATATTGTCATTGATCCTCCTAGTCCTCCATTCTCTATACTCCGAGGTCGTCATCGGGCCTATGGATAGTCTCCTCATTCTATGAATCTGATTCCAGGCACTAGAGATCTCTTTAACCCTTTTCTTATAGCTCCCCCCTTCGTATGAGAACTCACATTGAGCCAACCCATATGTCGTTGGCACGAACTGTCTTGAGTTATATTGTCTCAGGGCCAGCAGAGGGGCATATGCAGTAGCACCCCAAATTCCCAGTAGAGGAACCCAATCGAAGCTCCCACAACGATAGAGGATTTGGTCGGTAACCAACCATGGAGCTTTCCACCTGATGTCATCTTCTTGAAGGTTTTGGAATAGCGCAATCCAGCTTTCTTCGGACACATCCTCTCTTCTAGGTGTAGCTGCCATTTCTTCTAACGGGGAGTAACTCTCTGTTATAAATCGATAGGACACTCTCTCTACTTTCCAGAAGTGACTGTGGAACCAAGCCAATAATAGCTGCGCGCATCCAATAAATCTGCCTTCACCCATTCTCCTACATGCGCTCAAGGATCTGAACGTTTCGGCTAAGATGGCGGGAACAGGTGTGACCCCTTTATCTAATCGGCTGAATAGATCGATAACTGCTTCGTCGATGTGCCTCAAGGCTTTTGGGAAGATTATCAGACCGTAAACACACAGGGCAAAGACGTCCATCCTTTTCTTTGCATCGGGATGCGCCAAGATCAAGTCTCTCAAACATATCCAGGGTATACATTTTCCTACGCCTTTCTTTTGCATTCTGGCTGAGACCCATTGTTCGCTCATTCCGGTGATGTTCATTAATTTCTTCACCAAGGTTGGGCCGTTAACTGCTTTGGAATAGGCTTTGTCAACTTGAATTCTTGGGCAGCGTAGCAAGGCCGTATATTCTTCTACCGTGGGAACTAGATCCGCCTTCCCGAAGGAGAAACAACTATAAGCAGCATTCCAAAACTGGGTCATTGCTCGGAATAAATGCTTATCTACCTTGATGTCAATCAAGTAGGGCAGGTCACCGTAAGTGCCATAAAACAGTTGCTTCGTCTCGTTATCCCACTGAGTCCAAATTTTTTCATCTCTTGGAGCTCGTTCTGAGTGACACTGATATTGGTGAAAGCTCGTAGTTCTGACACATACCCCCAGCCAGGCCATCCCCTTTTTCTATTTGGCTTTGCTCTGACCACGTGCGGATGACCGCGTTGTCTTCCACTTTATCAAGGAATTTGCTTTCCATAACCAGCTTTCTAACTCAGAAACTGACCGTGAATCGATGCCTTTTAAAATATGAAATGATATGCATAAAGAGAATAAAAAGCAAGAAGTTAGTACCATGGAATACAAAGCGAGTAAAATAAACAAACGCCTATACGGGTGGCTACTACGGTTTGACATAGTTTAGCTCGGGGTGAATTCTTAGGCTCTTTACATGTGGTTGAGTTCTAAAGTTCAAGGTACCCGAATCAGCAGATTCCTCGATCCTCACCCATTATAGGCTCATACAGACCGAGTTTGATTCAGGGGAATACATTTCCCTATGGCCATGCGGAAGTGAAAACTTCACGAAGACATAGGTACGGATGTATCCCGAAAGCAGTCCACTAGCCCATGCGGAGGTGAAAACCTCACGAAAGCATAGTTTCTCGCTCCCACTTAAAGGTGTGACCGCAACGGTCATGCAATATGAATGCAGAAATATCAACATTACCGCAACCTTAGCACCCATAGAATTGAAAATAGAGAAAAACGGTCATTTTTCTTGATTTAAAAAAAACTCAAGTGAATTGGATTAAAAAGCCTTCTCATCCCGAACTACCGGGATGCCATATCCAGTAAGTTAGGACACAGCACGCCAAATTCTTGAGAGTAAGATAGGATATGATTCGGATCATTGTTATTTGAAAATTCTTACCTCGAAGTAACGAGACGCCATACCCAGTGAGTTAGGGTACGACACTTGTATTCTCGAGAATAAGATTTTAAATCGAGAGAAGAATGATTTTTGAAAATGATTTTCCAAATTTTGGCAAAAGGACAAAAAGTAATCAATTTTGTGGCTTGACTCTCGAACAGTTCCCCAGCGGAGTCGCCAAGCTGTCGAAACCGTCCCTTTTTTGAAAAGGCGAGAATCGAACTTGGTTTTTGAAAATAAGAAATAGGAGTCGCCACCGATCTTTTATTAGGTGCGATCGGGCCACCAATAAAATATTTTAGTCTACGAGTTTCGAGAAAGTGGGCTCGGGAGTCGGTTACGTGCGAGGAAGGATTAGCACCCTCGTCACGCCCAAAATTGGTACCAAATTGATCAATTAATGTCCTTATGTCGAAAGTTGAAGATTGTAAAAATGGATTTTAAAAGTATGTAAACCTTATCTCGAAATAATGGAATGTCGCATCCAGTAAGTTAGGACACAACATATCGAATTCTCGAAAATAAGTTTTTTACTTTTATTCAAAAATTTTATTCTAAAAGATATTTCGTTATTCAAGTTAAACAAGAAAAATCGATACCTAGTAAGTTAAGGCACGACTTTCTCGAATTCCAAACACGAAATATTACCTTTACGAGAGAGATCAATTTTGTATTGGATAGAATGGAGCACGAATTTGTAACAAAATGCAGGAAATGAGGTACAATGGAATGGAAATAAGAGTATATGTGAAGTGATGTAGGTATAAATATATGAACGAAAGTTAAATAATAATAATATATATTTATATATCGTATAATAAGAGTAAAAAGAAAAATATAATAATAATAACAATAGTATCGATAATATGACAATAATATATAGTGATAATAAATATAATAATAATAATAATATACATATACAAGCAATAGTACTATATCGTATATAGGGAGAATAATAGCATAATTGTATAATATAAAATAGTAGTATAGTAATAATAATAATAAATATCCACATGCAGCTAATATTACTAATACTAATAATAATAATACTAGAAATAGTAATATAAAATATGTACAATATAATAATAATATATAGTAGTGATAACCATAAGGATAATATGCAATAGATAATACTAATATAAATATAATAGTAATAATCTATGGTATTATAATAATA
>CM016622.1:7888533-7912579 GCA_005393395.2 Gossypium australe | reverse complement strand
GACTAAGTGTGAGTGTCAAATATAGATACTCTTCCACTTTTTTTCCCCTCTCCAATTTTTAGGGGTAGGAATTCCTAGAAGAGGATAGAATGATTTAATATATAGGTATGTTCATATTTTTTTTTCATTTTTGTATTTGGATAATTACATCTACACACTTAGTATTAGAAAATACTTCAAGAAAAATGAAAAACTGAAACAACATAGCTGGGTAAGAAATTAGGATACTGTTAAACATCTGTATTCAGCTATTACATTAGACTAGAATTTTAATTAAAACGTGGACTGAGAGTGACAGGGAGCAAGAAGTAAGAACAAACCTATTTGGCCAAGGAGCTCAACTTTCACACCATTATGTTCAATTCTCTTCCCTTGATGTGGTTCTATGGTAATCTGAATGTGGCAAAGAACAAAAAAATCTTCAAAATTTGACGTTATAAATATAAAACGTAAATGCTATTGCTATGATCCTCAATATGTTCAAAGTGAACAAAAACTAGATAACTACCTTCCCAGCAATATTTTCTTGATTTCGGAAAAGCGGCGCCAAAAGCGTTTGGCCATTTTCCCTTTTAATTGGGACCTAATCATACATAAACAGAGAAAAGAGAAAAGAACAGAAAAAAAAAAAAAAGAAAAGTGATCCAGCACAATGGCTCGTGAAAAATTAAATAAACAATCAATGTTGAAAATGAAATGGTAGATTCAATTTTCTGTCCAAACGAAACTAGAACCGAGATGAGATAGATACCCGCTTGCGAGTTTTTCCATCGGAAAATTTAATGGAGATAGAACATGCCGGCTTGAAAGCTTCAATCAGGAAATTCTAATTCAAAAAATGAAAGAAAAAAGAATCTCAATTGCTTTCAATAAGCAGCAGTTTAGAATCTAATTGGAATTGAATGTGAGATCTTACCATGCTGATTTACGGTTATATTAGGGATTGACGTGGGAACTGGCAAACCGCAGCAAGAAGCGACAATCCCAGGACGGTAACGGGAATCGACATTGAGAAACAACTTTTTCAGTTTTCACAGTAACGAATCGAGAGCGAAAACGGGCGCGCGTCTACAAGTAGCCGTCACGTGTTTTTCCTGGGATGTCACGTGTGTATCTCCTGAGTGATAAAAGCATAGTCGTTGAAAATGAATCGGATCGGTCAATAGGACCAAAATATTATAAATAGATAATTTTATTAATTATTTTATAAATATTATAAATAGATAATGCTATTTATTATTTTATAATAAAAAATTTATTTTACCAAAACGTGATTTAAACCTAAGTAGCTATTTTTACAGCTCATCCTATTAATTTTTTAAAATCATTATTTAAATAATTTCATACATATAAATGAAATAACTATTTTTTTTCAGGTGAAAATTTAAAAATTTATCTGCAATGTTCTATATTTGTTAGGTATCATTTTCATACTCTTTAAATATAATATAATTTTTAAAAGGTTAAATATATGAGATAAAAAAAAAGATAAATATATTTCATAATCTCTGTATTTTTATAAAATTGAAGATTTAGATTATCTACTGTAAAAATTAAATTTTAATATTTTAATATAATCATTATCATTAATAATTTTCATGAAATTTACTATTTAATATACACTTTTTATAAATTATATTTTACATGGAAACAACCTAATCAATATATCAAATGAACAAATTTTGACATAAAATATTTGTAATTTTAACGATTAAACAAAAATTTTAAATCTTAAATTTTCTTAAAGCACAAAAGTGTTGGTGAAGGTCCCACTATGTGGGAGACCCTTAATTTATGCCACTTTCTACTTTTTTTTTTGTTGGGTTTGACAAAAGCTATTCCTTTTAGCTTTTTTTAAGAGTGGCGTAAGCAGCATTTATGGGTAGCCATTCTTTTGTTTTTCTTTTACATGGTATGAGCAGGTGGGGAAACAAATTAAATATGAAGTGGGAAAGAGAATGTAATAAAAATATATATCATCCTCTCCACCATGGTCGTCCGTTTTGCTAAGGAGAGAAGAAAAACGTGAGAAACAGAGAGCTTTGAAGCAGAATTTTTCTCTTGAAAGGAAAATTTACAGCTGTGATCAACTCTTCGATCAGAGGTCCATCCGTGGTTCGATTGAGCTGATTTTTTGACAACAGCTAGGTGACAAGGTGTTCTTGACTTTGTACGGTCGGATTTTTTATCCGAGTTCTGTAGCGTCAGAAATACCTGTTTTACAGCAACTACTATTTTGGTGATGTTCTGCTATTTTTCTCTCTTTTGCTAAAGATTACATATTGTTAGCCTTGTTGGAGTTGAATGCTTGTTGTAGGCTTGATATTGTGATCTTGTAGCTGAACATTTGATTATAGTGGAGTTTTTGATCGGACTCTAAAGTCCCGTGGTTTTTTACCCTTGATTTAGAGGGGTTTTCCACGTAAAAATATCGGTGTCTCTATTTATTATTTTTATTGTGGTTGCATTGGTTAATTTGTGGTTGATAGGTTGCTAGAGAACAAATATTTTTGTGCTATTGTGCTTGCCATAATATTTGACAAGAGTTATAGTGTAACACCCTCTAACCCTAAACCGTCGCCGGAACAGGGTTACAAGGTATTACTGGACATATCAAACAATTTACTAATTATTCACAAATAAAATAGTATTCATAGTATAATTTAATAATTAAATACCTATATTGGACTTTCAATGCCTAAGCATATATTAAAAGTAGAAAGAAACTTGTTCAATCATTCCAGAAAATTCTTCGTAAATTTTTCTTTTATTTATAAAAATTTCGGCAGTATTTCTGCTTATTTTCACCTAATTCCCCCTGCAAATTCAGACCAAAACAACCAATACTAATTTATCATTTTATAACTTTATATCATTTTCCTCATCCAAAATATTATAATCATTTAAATATAACCAAAGCATTTAACTTAAGTATATATATATGTTCATAATTCTTATAACTATCTAGTACATGCCACTTAACAAAAGGAAGAATTTCATCACCAAAATCCTCTTGTTGGAGTCGGATTGGATTTGGATGCTGGACCGGGTCAGAACTCTACTAACCTGCGCACGGAAAACAAACCGTACGCTGAGTATTGGAATTACTCAGTGGTATTATCATAATTCAATTTATAACAATGAATAAATATCGTAAACATACTTAGATAAATAACACATTATACATATAATTATACTAAGTTGTTATATTTCCAATGTAACAATTTTAATATTTGAATTAATATCTCATTCATAGAATTCCAATTGTTCATGAACCTCTGGTTCATCTCTCAATCACATATATTTCTTTCATTCAGAGGTTCAAATAATCAAATTCATATAATTTTCTTATTTCACATAGTTACCCCTATTAACATGACTCGGACTAATTACTTTCCAATCAATATACATTTCAATTACTCACATATTTTCTTTATTTAATTTAATTTGATTCAATTCAAATCACTTTTAGTTTCCTATTAATATACCTTCAAATATTCACATAGTTCATAATTCAGTTACGTAATTTAAATAACTTTCTAATTTCCAGTTCATTCTATTTTCACTTCTTATTTCAACTAGTTTCACAATATTACAGTAATTCATTACATCAATAATTTCATAGTTTAATGCAATACAGGTAACAATATTCAGTAACTTCACAATTCAATTCAGTACTCAAAATAATATTCAATTTACTAAGCACTTACCTTAAAATACTTACCACACATAATTAGTAAATTACACATAATAATGATAAAGTTTAAATTATAGTGATACAAATATCATCAAAGTCGGAACATATCACATTATCTCAAGTTATATATTAATCATGGCATATATTTCTAAACTTCACATATACTACGTTTGGTCCGAGAACCGGCTAAACCTAAGCTCTGATACCACTAAATGTAACACCCCTTACCCGTTTTCAACGCCGGAATAGGGTACGAGGCATTACCGAAATTGCAAATTTATTTATCAGACATTTTATTTCATTTAGCATTTATATTTGAAACCCATCAAAATCAAACATATTGTCCCATAAACATATTTATTTTTCTCGTCATGTCTTACTTAAATTTATTACTCGTCTCAACATACTTAATTACCTTATATTAACATATTAAAGATAATCACATATTTATATATCATGATAAATATCATTCACTTGTCTCTTCTTCATAAACATAAATTAGTTAATTTATCATATCAATATTTCACGTACCATCAACTCATATTTTCTTATATCACATAATTAAGTTACATGAACTTATCTGGCTAAATTTGTAGAAATATCAAGATTCAGGGTCATTTTAGAAATTTTCTATTTTCATCGATTTTCAATCGATCTTAATCTATATTAATAATTTCATTCAATTTTACAATTTTAAATAATAAAATAATCTATTTCATGCAAATTGGTCATTTCCATGTTTTTACAAAATTAATCATAAAATTTTACTTTTATTCAATTTAGTCCCTGAGTCTAAAACATTACAAATTAGCCATGCTAGCTGAATATTCATACATATTTTCCTCCTCCTCCTCTCCATTCCACATCCTTAATGTATATAACATGCTATAAGTAACATTATCAATAAATTTCATTAATTACTCATAAGTATATTCAAAACTGTCCATTTGAGTTATAGTCACTAAATTATTTATTTCCAGAGCTACAGAACTCCAAATGAAGAACCGTTAATTTT
Source organism: Gossypium australe (assembly GCA_005393395.2). NCBI lineage: Eukaryota > Viridiplantae > Streptophyta > Magnoliopsida > Malvales > Malvaceae > Gossypium > Gossypium australe. Next base: position 7,907,867 of record CM016622.1, on the reverse strand, counting down.
TCCTGAAACTAGACTCACATATCTTCTTGCCATAAAATTTTCAGAATTTTTGATTTATCCAATTAGTACAGTTTATTCTTTAAATTCACCCCTGTTCTGTTGTCTAGCAGTTCCGACCCTTCTTCACTAAAAATTAATTATCTTTTTATATAGAATTCTTATGATGTTATGGTTTATCTATTATAAAACTAGATTCATTAAGGAATCTAACCATATAAATTATGTTCCCAAATTATTTTTATACAATTTTTAGTGAATTTCTAAAGTAAGAACAGGGAATCAAGTAGTTATTCTAAACCAGTCTTACAAAAATTTAAATATCTCAAAATGTAGACTTCCTTTGCTTTCTCTGTTTCTTTTATATGAAAATAGACTCAATAAGCTTTAATTTCATATCTCATTCAACTTCTAATTCGATTTATACAATTTTTGGTGATTTTTCAAAGTTAGACAACTGCTGCTGTCCAAAACTGCTTTAGTGTAACATGTTGGTTTCTATTTTGTCCCTAATTCCACAATTCATACAATTCAATCCTTGCTCAATTAACCCCTCAATTAAACTAATTTTCTCATTTAATACTTTTCTCTATCATTTTAAACTACTTCATAACTTTTGAAAATCAGAATTTTAACACTAGGCCTTAATTTCAGCTATTTCACAATTAGGTCCTAAAACCAATTTCCATCAATTTCACTTGATAAAATCATCATATAACAAAATTAAAGTTTCAAATCAATATTTATTCATCATATTATTTCAGCACTAATCCACATCAAATTTAAAAATTAACCATAGAATCATAAACTAATGAATTAATAAGTTGGACTCAATTGTAGAAAGTCCAAAAACATAGAAATTTCAAGGAGAAAGCAAGTATTAAACTTACATGAAGCTTGAGTCTGAAAACCAACTTGAACTCTTTTCCATGACTGTTTTTCAGCTGAAGAAAATGAAGAGAATTGAAGAGAATTCTCCAAATATTTCAATTTAATCCCCTTTTTATTTAGCTAATTTTGGAAATTTTCCAATTTTCTCCCTTTTCCCTTTCTCTTCTCTTCTTCTTTCTTTCCTTCCCCTGCTCTCTGTTTCGTTTGGTTTCTGTTCTCTCCCGTTTTTTTTTTCTTTGGATTATTATATAATATAATATTATAATAATATAATAATATAATAATATAATATAAATATAATATAATAATATACTTTTTTAAAAAAATCTCAGATTTTCTAACGTTACACCGCCTCAACTATGCAAAATGGTATAATTACCATTTTGATCCTTCATAATTTCTTTTAATCTATAATTCAACTTTTACACCTTTTTCAATTTAGTCCTTTTCATTTAATTACATATCCAAACGTTAAAATTTCTCAACTAAACTTTAATAATAACTTAATGACACTCCATAAATATTTTTAGAAATATTTATGGCTCACTTTATGAATTCGAGGTCTCAATACCTCGTTTTTGGCCCAATTTTTCTAATTAATTCTTTTAGTTCACAAAATTCACTAATTTTAAAATATTTCTAATATCACACTTAACTTATAATTATCGACTAACAAAGTTTTCTAACTTTTTCGTCAGAGTTAGTGATCTCGAATCACTGTTCCGATACTATTGAAAATTGGGCTGTTACAAGGGGCCCGTCTAGGAACAGGTGCAGACGTGGTAGCTTGTATAGACTCCGCTATTCGCTGAAGAGCATCAGTTAAAACCCTTACTACATCATAATCATTTCTGCCTTTTTCATCTCTCTCCCTAATGTTCTCTCTTTCTACATTGGGAGGCTGATTTCTGATCGGATTTACACTAGGTGTAGTTGACTCGGTTTCATTTAAATCATATGATTCTTCATCTCCAGTGAACATTTCTTCATTTATATCATCAATGTGTTTATCAGACATCTTTAATCTATAAAACAAAAATAAATAAATAGGTCAGCATCCAAAATTCCCGACTCAATTTTTAATTCAAAAGTGGCATGTACTACTAAACTCACTTCCGAGCTCAAATTGGCCCAAGAATCGACTAAACCTGATAAGCTCTGATACCAATAAAATGTAACACCCTCTAACCCTAAACCGTCGCCGGAACAGGGTTACAAGGTATTACTGGACATATCAAACAATTTACTAATTATTCACAAATAAAATAGTATTCATAGTATAATTTAATAATTAAATACCTATATTGGACTTTCAATGCCTAAGCATATATTAAAAGTAGAAAGAAACTTGTTCAATCATTCCAGAAAATTCTTCGTAAATTTTTCTTTTATTTATAAAAATTTCGGCAGTATTTCTGCTTATTTTCACCTAATTCCCCCTGCAAATTCAGACCAAAACAACCAATACTAATTTATCATTTTATAACTTTATATCATTTTCCTCATCCAAAATATTATAATCATTTAAATATAACCAAAGCATTTAACTTAAGTATATATATATGTTCATAATTCTTATAACTATCTAGTACATGCCACTTGTCGTAACCATTTTTTGACAAAAACGGGAATCGAACTTGGGTTTTAAAATGGGTAAAAAGGGAGTCGCCACCGACCTTTATTAGGTGTGATCGGATCACCTTTGTTTTAATAAAGTATTTCGGTTTACTAAAACGGGGTTTTTGGTTTACGAACATTCGAGAAAATAGGTTCGGGAGTCGGTTACGTGCGAGGAAGGATTAGCACCCTCGGAACGCCCAAAATTGGTACCAAATTGATTAATCGATGTCCTAATGTCGAAAAGTTTGAAATGATTTTTGAAATCTAGCTCCTTTTATTTTTATTTTTTTTTTTAAAAACAACTTGATCGAATAATGATATTCCCTTGTTCCGAAGGAATAGAATTTCACATCCAGCACGATTGGACGCGATAATCTAAGTCCTTGAATCCAAGATCGTCTCTGAAATTCTCCAAGTAACCATTTTTGAAATTTTGGAAAGGGAATTTACTCGTTAGGTCATGCGAAAGAAAACACACCCAGCACGATTGGGCGCGATCCTTCGAACTTCCAAACGCACAAATATCACCTTATTTAAAAAAAGGAAACAAAATTTGAAAGGTTATCCATTTGTTCGGTCAAACGAAAAGTCACACCCAGCACGATTGGGCATGAAGTTTTGAATTCCCAAACTCATGAATATTACCTTTGTGAAAACTCATTTTCAAGAACTGAAAAAAATATAATAGTAATAGGAGATGGATTATTGGATTACGATGAAATGACGAAAGCGAGAAAATCAGGAAAACATGTTAATAAGAAGGTGCATAATGAAACAAAAGTAAAAAGACAAAAAATAATAGCGATGAAAAAATGTTAGTAATGATAGTGACGATAATATATACAATAATAATAATAATAATAATAGTGTAGCACATATAATAATAATAAGAATACTAACAATAATAATAATAATAATGATAATAATAATGATGATAATAATAGTAAATAGTATAGTAATAATAAAATGATAATAATAACACAAAATATACGCGACATGAAAATAATAATACTAATAATAATAATAATAATAATAATAATAATAATAATAATGGTATGTACGGCATAATGATAATATAATAATAATTAGTAATAATAATAATATAATAATACTAAGATAATAATAGTAGTACGGAGTATATACAATATAATAATATAAATATAATAGTAATAATAATAATGAAGTTAGTTAAACAAAATAATAGTAATTATATATATAGAAAATATAATAATAATAATAGCAGATAGTATAGTAATAATGGTAAAATAATAATAATATAAAATGTAGACAAAATAATAATAGCAATATTAATAATGATCAATAATAATATTAAACATAATAATAATAACAATTAATAATAATAATTAATAATAATAATATAATGACATAGTGCATAATAACAACAACTGAATAAAAACGCACATTAACCATAAATGGATTGAATTGAAATCGAAACGGAAAATTGGGGTTGAAAATTGGAAAATAAGAAAGAGGATGAGAACCAAATTGTGACGCGCGAGGACTCCTAGGGACTAAATTAGTAAATTACCCAGCCCTTGATTATGAGGCGTTTCGAATGACCAAATAAGGACTAAATTAAAAGTGAAGCAAAGTAATGGGGCAAAATTAAAAAAAAAGAAAGGTGAAAAAGGGATTCAATTGAGTAGCACCGTAAGAATGGGGGACTCATCGTGTAAATACCCCATTTAAAGAGGTGTGGACGGTTCCCCAGGTACCCCAAACGACATAACTTAATTGCCTTAACCCCAAAATTTATTTCTCTAGTTCCCTAGGCAAACAGATCAGAACCCACCCCTCAAACTCTTCCTTTTTTTTTTCGTTTCAGAAACAAGAGTAGAGAGGGAGTCTCCTCTCTTCTTCGCCCATGCCCGATGGTCGGGCCTTCCCCACCATTCGTCGCACCACCGTATACCGGGCGTCCAAGGTCGCGCGAGGAGAAGCCCTCTGTTCCCGAAACAGAGATGGAGATCTCGGGTAACCCCTTTTTTTCTTTTCTTGGATTTTTGGTTCAAAAATGATAAAAAAAACAGAAAAATCAAATAATAAGCCGGCTTAAAAAAGGGAAAGGGTGAAATCACCTTTTAATGCTATTGATCTGTCGATTTTTGGATTGAAAGTTGTTCTTTTTTGTATTCTGTATTGATTTGTTTTTTTTTATTGCTGAAATTTCTTGTAAAATTTTTTTGAATCGGAACCCCCTTTCTATGTTACATATTCAGTTTTTATATCCGAAAAATCAAGAAACAAAACGAGTAAAATACATTATTGTTCTTCTCTCCTTGCTATTGTGTTGTCGTCTTTTGCAGGTTTTCAGGAAGTGGAGTTGCTGAGTGGGGTGAGAGAGGCCGACAAACAGGAGTGGTCTGGTGGCTGTGGAGTTGCGGCGCTGGTGGCTAGGGTTCCAAAACCCTAGTCTTTCAATTTTTCTTTTTTTTGTGTTTTGGGCCTGGTGTAATTTGTTTGTAATGGGCCCGGGGTTAATGACCCGGGCCAAAATTGGTGATTACAGCTGCCCCTCTTTGCTCATTGTCGTGAAACGATAATAGAGCAAAGACAATAAAAGAACCAATTTTGCCCGGTCTTGGCCAAGCCTTAACTTGTTGGTCCCTGTCTTCTTTGAACAATTTCAAACTCAACTGTAACTTGTTGTCTTGATCCGCTTCATTGTTTCGTTATGTTTTCAGGGAGATAGGATTTCCCATTCCATTGCTTCTTCAAGGGCACAGTAACTAGTACCTCAATCGGCTTCGATGTGATTTCAGGGAGAAGAGATTTGTGGCTTTGACCTCCTCCACCAGGACTTCAAGGAAATAAATCTGCACTTTCCAAACTGCGTCCTTGCTATCTTCGAGGAAACTTCAATCTTCATTCTACTCTACTGCTACTTCAGAAAGATGTGGCCTGTAGCTTCATTTTGCTCTTGCTCAATCTTCTTTGTCCACTGGAACTTTTTTGTCAAATTTGCTCAATGCGACTCCAGTCTTTCTTCTGTAAGTACCTCCGCGTGTGCCCCGAGGCTCAACCACACTCTCATGAGTTTTTTTTTTTTTACCAACAGAAATTTGAAGAACTCAGCGTGTGACTCGATGAGTCAACTCACCTCTCTCTGAACATGAGCTGATATTTTGAAAAGAAATCAAGAGATACCTCAGGGTGTGACCCGAGGCTCAACTCACTTCTCTCTGATATGAGTTGATATTTTGGAAAGAAATCAACAGACACCTCAGGATGTGGCCCGAGGCTCAACTCACTTCTCTGATACGAGTTGATATTTTGAAAAGAAATTAAAAGACACCTCAGGATGTGGCCCGAGGCTCAACTCACTTCTCTCTGATACGAGTTGATATTTTGAAAAGAAATTAAAAGACACCTCAGGGTGTGACCCGAGGCTCAACTCACTTCTCTCTGATATGAGTTGATATTCGGGAAGGAAATTAAAAGACACCTCAGGGTGTGACCCGAGGCTCAACTCACTTCTCTCTGATATGAGTTGATATTCTGAAAGGAAATTAAAAGACACCTCAGGGAGTGACCCGAGGCTCAACTCACTTCTCTCTGATATGAGTTGATATTTTGAAAGGAAATTAAAAGACACCTCAGGGTGTGACCCGAGGCTCAACTCACTTCTCTCTGATATGAGTTGATATTCTAAAAGGAAATTAAAAGACACCTCAGGGTGTGACCCGAGGCTCAACCCACTTCTCTCTGATATGAGTTGATATTTTGAAAGGAAATTAAAAGACACCTCAGGGTGTGACCCGAGGCTCAACCCACTTCTCTCTGATATGAGTTGATATTTTGAAAGGAAATTAAAAGACACCTCAGGGAGTGACCCGAGGCTCAACTCACTTCTCTCTGATATGAGTTGATATTTTGAAAAGAAATCTCAAAATATATCGTCTGGTGGGGCTCGAATGTCTTCCTTTTCTTTGGTTTGGTGCAACAATTGTCAAGACTTCTTGCTTTACTGGTGTGCCTGTATGTGTCATGCGTGATGATGTCATGATATGCATGTGTTTGTCCTGAATGCCTACATGATTATGCCATGTGTCTCGGGCTTGTTTGTCCTGTATCTCTCTCCGTTACGACTTTCACGGTAGCCTGTGTTCGTTGCTTCGACTCTTGACTTTCTTCAGGCTTGATACCCGCCCTCGGGTTCTACAAGTAATTCGTGTCTGGTCTCTTTTTTTTTTTTTTTGCCCCATGTTGAACTTTGTTATTGCTTTGAAGCTCCTACCCAAGTCTCCTCCAGTTAATGCTCCATATTCTTTTCGTTTAGAGTGCGTAATTTTACTATTCATCTTCAAAATGAAACATAAGAAAAATGCATGAAAATTGCAAAGTAGGCATGGGAGATGTTCCTCATATTTATTTCAAAAACATAAGGAATGACTCGATTAAGAAAGCATTATAAAAGGAAGACAAGTTTAGTTGTAATAAGTGCTCTAGATATCCGACGTATGAACTTCTCCATGTTTCTTCGTCCTGAATCTTTCCGAGCAAGATTCTTCGTGTAAAAGATTCTTGAGCTTCAGAGTCCGCTTCAATACTATGATCTCACCGTTTGACTCTTCGTTCAATCCCATTCCTGCTTTCTCGGACCAAATTTACTTCCTTAGGATGCCCTTTCGGGTTTTCATCCTAAGCCTCCTCCGTTTTTCAGGACGCCCCTTTTTTTTAGGAGTAATATTTCTTCACGGCATCTGAGTTCACCGGATTTGGTAACTCCTTTCCATCCATTTCAGTGAGAATCAGAGCTCCACCTGAGAAAGCTCTCTTGACGACGTAAGGTCCTTCCCAATTCGGTGCCCATTTCCCTTGAAAGTCCTTTTGTATAGGGAGAATCTTCCTCAACACGAGTTCTCCTTCACGAAATTCTCTTGGACGCACCTTCTTGTTATGGGCTGCGACCATTCTCTTTTGGTACATCTGTCCGTGACAAATTGCTTTCAAGCGTTTTTCTTCAATCAGATTCAGTTGGTCATATCGAGCCTGAACCCATTCAGATTCTTCTAGTTTTGACTCCATTAAGATTCGCAGGGAGGGGATTTCCACCTCAATGGGCAGCACGGCTTCCATTCCATAGACTAGAGAGAAAGGAGTTGCCCCCGTAGAGGTACGCACACACGTGCGATATGCGTATAGAGCGAATGGTAGTTTCTCGTGCCAATCTTTATACGTCTCAGTCATCTTCCCAATGATCTTCTTGATATTCTTGTTAGCGGCCTCTACTGCACCGTTCATCTTTGGGCGATAGGGTGAGGAATTGTGATGCTTTATTTGAAATTGCTCGCACACTTCCTTCATCATTTTGTTGTTCAGATTCAAAGCATTATCTGAAATAATTCTTTCCGGCAAGCCATATCGGCATATGATCTCTTTTTTTAAGAATCTGCACACTGCTGTCCTTGTCACATTAGCACACGAAGCAGCTTCTATCCATTTTGTGAAGTAGTCTATGACCACAAAAATGAATCGGTGCCCATTAGAAGCTTTCGGGGAGATTGGCCCTATAACATCCATGCCCCACATAGAAAAGGGCCACGGGGAAGTCATGACATGAAGGGGTGAAGGTGCTGCATGAATTTTATCGCCATAAACCTGACATTTGTGACACCTTCGTGCGTAACTAATGCAGTCACTTTCCATTGTCAACCAGTAATAATCGAGCCTCATAATTTGCCTGGCCATAGTGAAGCCATTGGCATGCGTTCCACAAACTCCTTCATGGACCTCTTCGAGTATCTTTCTGGCTTCGACAGTATCCACACATCTCAGGAGGACTTGATCTTTTCCTCTTTTGTACAGGACGTCCCTATCGAGAACGAACCCCGCTGCCAATTTCCTGATTGTTCTTTTGTCATTCTCATTTGCTTGCTCGGGATATCTTTGATTCTTGACATATTCTAAGATATCATGGAACCATGGTTGCTCGTCTGCCTCGTTGTCAATGCTAAAACAATGCGCCGGGGCCTCGTATATGCTCATCCGGAGAGGCATTATTTCTGTTTCTCGGTTTGCTTTGAACATTGAAGCCAAAGTGGCCAGGGCGTCAGCCAACTGGTTTTCCTCCCGTGGGAAATAATTAAAAGTCACTTCTTCGAATTCTTCGACCAGTTCTATAACGAGATCGCGATATTTAACCAACTTCGAGTCCTTTCCTTCCCAAACTCCACGGATTTGGTAAATCACCAATGCCGAGTCCCCGGAGACTGCCAAGACCTTAACGTTCTGCTCGATAGCTGCGCGAAGTCCCATGATGCAAGCCTCATATTTTGCTATGTTGTTGGTACAGAAGAAATTTAATCTGGCAGTAAAGGGGTAATGATACCCTTCTGGTGACACTAAGACTGCTCCAATCCCGTGCCCCAATGCGTTTGACGCGCCATCAAAACTCATCTTCCATGATTTCTCTTTCGACGATTCACACTCTTCTTCCGTAACGCATATCAAGTCTTCGTCTGGGAAGTCAAATCTCAATGGCTCGTACTCCTCTGTTGTCCGAGTTGCTAAGAAATCAGCTATTGCGCTCCCTTTAATCGATTTCTGGCTTACGTATACGATGTCATACTCTGATAGTAGGATCTGCCATCGTGCCATTCTTCCTGAGAGTGCAGGCGACTCCATCATGTACTTTATTGGGTCTAGCTTCGAAATCAGCCACGTCGTATGATAGAGCACATATTGCCTAAGCCTCCGAGTTGCCCAGACCAGAGCACAACAGAACTTTTCAATTGTCGGATATCTTGTCTCACACTCCGTGAATTTCTTACTGAGATAATAGATCGCCTGTTCTCTTTTTCCAGACTCATCATGTTGCCCCAAAACGCAACCCATTGAGTTTTCGGACACAGTCAGATATAGTATTAGTGGCCTTCCGGGGGTTGGCGGTACTAGCACCGGAGGACTAGATAAATACTGCTTTATCTTGTCAAAAGCCTCTTGGCATTCCTTGTCCCATTCTCCAGAATTGTGTTTTCGAAGGAGTCGAAAAATTGGATCACACCGCTTGGTGAGTTGAGCAATGAAACGAGCAATGTAATTCAGCCTCCCTAGAAATCCTCTGACTTCCTTTTGCGTGCGCGGCGGCGGTAGTTCTTGTATGGCCTTTATTTTATCCGGATCAACCTCGATACCTTTCTCGCTGACGATGAATCCCAATAATTTTCCCGAGGTAGCCCCAAAGGTACATTTGGCAGGGTTAAGCTTTAGTTGGAATTTTCTCAGTCTTTCGAACAGCTTCCGGAGGTTCTCAACATGCTCTCTTTCTCCTTGAGATTTGGCGATCATATCGTCGACATAGACTTCTATTTCCTTATACATCATGTCCTGGAACAGTGTCACCATGGCTCTTTGATATGTTGCCCCGGCATTCTTTAAACCGAACGGCATCACTTTGTAGCAGAATGTCCCCCACATCGTCGTGAACGTAGTTTTCTCCATATCCTCGGGAGCCATCTTGATTTGGTTGTAGCCCGAAAATCCATCCATGAAGGAGAACAACGAATTCTTCGCCGTGTTATCTACCAATGTATCAATGTGTGGCAGCGAGAAATTATCTTTAGGGCTGGCTCGATTCAAATCACGGTAATCCACACACATTTGTACTTTGCCATCTTTCTTCGGTACTGGGACTATATTAGCTACCCATTCTGGATATCTAGAGACTTGCAGGAATCCAGCATCAAATTGTTTCTTTACTTCTTCCTTTATTTTTAAGAGCATTTCTGGCCTCATCCGCCTTAACTTCTGTTGGATAGGCTTGCATTCAGGTTTCAGTGGGAGTCTATGGACCGCTATATCTTCGTTCAAACCTGGCATATCTTGATACGACCATGCGAACACGTCTTTGTATTCATGAAGCAAGGTGATTAGATCATGTTTGGTGTCTTCAGATATGGAGGTCCCGACTTTTACCTCTTGCTTCTTTTCCCTCACTTCCTAAATTCACTGTCTCGACCGATTCTTGATAGGGCAAAATCTGTTTATCCTCTTGTTCTACCATTCAGTAGGTCTGGGGAAGAGGCATAATCTTCGGCGTCTTCTTCAGCCTCGAATTCTCCTACACAAATAGCCTTCTCGAATTCGATTTTAGGACTCATAACAGGATTGTTCATGTCGTTGATATCCGAGCACCTGAAAAGTAAAAAAAAGAAAGGACTATAGAGGGACATCGTGACATGATGATATGGGATATATAGGGACAGGTAAAGAAAGAAATGAATGTGGAACCAATGAGAATGAAAGAACGCGACAAAATGCATCTTTATTCATGTTTCATTTTAAAAGCTAGATAGACAAAATAAACTCTCACAACATATTTCCCTACAGCTTAGGGGTATACAAAAAGTTAATACTGAGCATTACTCCGGAGGGGATTTGGAAACTACAAGGAGATCCACAGCAGTCCAATTGTTCAAAGTGAATCCTGGAGGACAAGGGCGTATCATCGAAGAGTTTCCAATCGCATTATTCCCTTTGCCAATGACATTTATGCTGAAGTCCTGTAGACCCTTTTCTACCCATGACACCATACTCCGTGGGTCCTCTTCTCTCGGGAATACAATTCCGGCCGAGGTAAATGTTTTCGACAAAGGCGGATATGTTATGGGTTCCCACTCTAATTCTCAACCTGTGACTCTTGCGATCCTTCTTTCTTGCTCCCTTTGCAATTGTTTCCTTCTTTGTTGCATGTCGGGCTTAAATCCTAAGCTGTATCGAGCCTTGTGGGGTACCGATTTTAGCGCTCTAGCCATCCCTTGCTGGTATTTCCCCAAGCCTTTCCTTGCTCGGGCTCCTTTTCCAACCGTTAGTTTGATTCCCATCCTGGTATTCTTTGACAACTTGGGTGTGGGGGCTTTGCTTCCTTCAGCAATAAAAGTAGCATTGATGAATTCAAAGGAACGGAAGGAACACTCTACTGCGTCTTTGTTCACCTCGATGTAGGGTGCATCGGTAGAGATGGCCGCAATGATGTCTTCCTCACCAGCAACGGTGATCAAGCGATTATCCATGACAAACTTTACTTTCTGGTGGAGAGATGAAGGGACTGCCCCAGCTGAATGGATCCAAGGTCTCCCTAAGAGGCAATTGTATGAAGGTGCAATGTCCATGACCTGGAATTCAATATTGTATGTGCATGGGCCCACTTCTAGAGGGATCTCTATCTTTCCCATGACCTCTCGTCGCGTCCCATCAAACGCTCTTACCGTGGAATGACAAGGTCTCAAATAAGACATATCCACCGGCATTCTGGACAGTGTCGCTAAAGGCATGACGTTAAGCGCAGACCCGTTATCAATGAGTACACTTGGTACTATGTATCCTTTGCAATAGGCCGTGATATGTAGTGGCTTGACGGAGCCCCTTCCATTTGGTGGTATTTCATCATCGCTGAAGGAGATGAAATTATCTGCGTTTAGGTTATTTGCCCACCTATCAAGTTTTTCCACGGGTACATTACTCGGTACATATGCTTGGTTTAACACACTTAATAGAGTGTTTCGGTGTGGTTCTGAGTTTAATAGTAGAGATAACACTGAGATCTTTGCTGGTTGCTTGTTCAATTGCTCCACAATGTTATATTCGCTGTGCTTGATGAACCTCAAAAATTCGTGTGCTTCGTCCTCACTCACGGGCCTTTTAGATTCTTGTCCAGATTGTACTTCAACCTCAGCCTCGATTTCATGCATCGGCGCTTTCCCCTTTTGACTCACGTTTACGACTTTCTTTTCCGGTTCGACCATCTTGGGAGAATAACACCTTCCGCTACGGGTGAAATGCCCTACTTCGCTAACGCTTCCATTCGTAGCTTCTGGCAGGGTAATGTTGACATCATATTCCCAAGGCACTGCTTTGTCCTCCTTGTAAGGGAACGGAGTTGGCATCTTAATTATCATCTTTGGTTTCGCCCGTAGTAGATTATCAAAGGTCGGTCGGCACTATAAGGGGGTCCTGATGGTCGATCTTCGGATGCACATACATCTTTTTCGATGATCTCTTCCTTTTTATCATAGACCTCAAACTCCTTATTGTTCATCATATCTTGGAGCAATTCTTTAAATTTCTCACAAGATTGGATGCGGTGCCCTTCTATGCCATGAAAGACACAAAAACTTTGACCTTCTGTATCTTCCTCCTTGGAACTTTTGTCAAGCGGACCAAGCAAACCCTTTTTCATCATTATTTCCCATATTTTCCCCAATGGCGTCTTTATTTCAGAGACACGACTTTTAGCTCGCCGGCCATCTTCATTTGTCACCACGTTCACGTTCCTTTCAGTATGGTTAGGGAGCGGATTTCTGGCCACCGTACTGATCCCATCAAAACGTAGAATGCCCGCATCAATTAGACTCTGAACCTTTCTTTTAAAGGCTATGCAATTATCCGTGGAATGCCCCCGGTTTCCAGCATGGTACATGCAGCTAGCATTAGGATCGTACCATTTAGGATAGGGAGGTTTCAAAGGTGCTATGTAATGCGGTGCTATTAGTTGTTTCTCTAGCAACTTCGGGCACAGTTCCCCGTATGTCATGGGAATAGGGGCAAACTGAGGTTTTTCGGGGTTGGGTCTCGTTGGCCTCGGTTCATTTCTGGGTTGGCTCGGAGCGGTTGTGGTATTTGGTGAGAAGATGGTGAGTGGTCTTTGGGCATCAGCGGTATAGACGGGATAAGGGGAGGGGTTTGATAATAGAGGTTCTGAGGAGGAAAGTAGAGGTTTGGAGTTGGGCGGAATTGAGGTCGAGGTTGGATAGGGTATGGATTAGGAGTGTAGTGATTCTCGGTCCCTACCATATGGGTTTCTGGCTCCTTCTTCTTAAATGGCCTTTTAGAGCTTTCAGACCCTTCCATTCTCCCGTTCCTGATGCCGTTTTCGATAAGCTCTCCAGATATTACGACATCTGCGAAATCCTTTGTGGCATTCCCCACCAGTTTGTCATAGAATGGCGCTCTTAAAGTGTTAATGAAAAGGACTGTGATCTCCGTCTTGGTTAGTGGAGGTTCCACTTGAACCGAGACGTCTCTCCACCTTGAGCATATTGCCTAAAGGTCTCAGATGGCTTCTTTTCCATCATCTGCAATGTTAGGCGATCAGGCGCTATGTCGGAGACGTGTTTATATTGTTCACAGAATGCTGCAGCTAAGTCATCCCATGATTGGATCTTTTCTTTTCCTAGTTGATTGTACCATCAGAGAGCTGACCCTATCAAGCTTTCTTGAAAGCAGTGTATCAGCAACTTGTCTTCGTCCTCATAACCAGCCATTTTCCGACAAAACATGATGAGATGCGCCTTTGGGCACCTTGTTCCATCGTATTTCTCAAAATCTGGTGCCTTAAATTTTGGGGGCAAGACCAGACCAGGAACCAAACTGAGCTTTTTGACGCTCATTGCGGAAGAGGCTCTAGTTCCCTCTACTGCCCTGAGTCTTTCTTCCAGATCTTTAAACTTGGCTTGAGCACCCTGATCCTTCATTCTTAACTTAGCTAGTTCCACAGGATCATCCAAATCTGGGACAATAGGGTCAGCTGGGTTAGTTCCGTGACTTGATGCAAATACTCCTTGCCCTAGGTGGGCAGGTGGGAGTACGGGTGGGTGTTCTAGGCCTGTAAATTCATGGGGTGGAGTAAATCCTGGAGGATGGCCTTCGCTTTCTTTCCCGGTACTAGTTGTAGGGTCTTTTCCTTTGTTTGTTATCCCACTCATTAATTGAGTCATTTGGGCCACCATATCCTTTTGAGCCTTTTCCATCTGGTCTTTCAATTCTTTCTGAAACTTCTTCATTTGGTCTTCCATGTCCTTCTGGAATTGTTCGTATCTTTGGTCCATTGCTTTTGCCTTACGACGAGTGTTGTAGTAATGTACGATAGGTTGATCCTCGTCGGTTTCCAGGGTAACTTCTGTCACGTTTTTAACCAATTAGGCTCCTTCTTTATGCAAATGTTGTGATGCATGCGAATGGATGCAATGCAATGCGTGAAATGAATGCAAAAGGCGTCGATTCTCATTCAATTTCTTATAGAAAGCTTGTTTAAGAAACAGAATCTTTTACATAAAATTGAGTCATATAAGCGACCTAGCCCTTATGCCTAGAATTTTAATTTTCTCGAGGAGTGAGGCTAACTCTCGACCCCGGTCTGACTTTGATTCATACAGTATGCTTAATACGTCGGCTTGGACCGCTAAGGATTGTAGATGTTCAGCCACTTCTCGTATCTGTGTTACTGCCTCACCCATGACGTAATCCCTTTCCTTGACCTGATTCTGAGATTGTTGGAACCGGAACTCACTATTCTCTAGTGCCATTTCGAGCTCTACTAATTTCCCTTTTAACTCTTCAATCTGGTTTAGGCTTGATTTTAGCTTCACCGTAGAGTCGTGTCTTTGGTCAAACATCTTTCCTTGTTCTATTAATCGAGCTTTCAGTGTTTCATTCTCCCTTCGGTTCTCACTTGCAGTCTTCTTTAGAACATCTCTTTGTGCTTGAACCTCTTGGAACTTTTCCCTCCACTGATCAACCTTGGCTTTCTCTTCTCGAATTTCTTGACGCCACTGTTCCGAAGTTTTACCCAATCCGGCAGTCCTCATTGACAGACGCAGCTTTCTATAATCCGTCTTCAAGCCCTCCAGATCTTCTTCGGCCTTTCTCTTTCCTTTCTTCAATCTCTCAACCTCCGAACTTTGGATATCCATATCCAACATCAAATACATCTTTTCTTCTTCTAGTTGCTCTATCCTTTTTTTCAACTCTGAATTTTTATTTTCAAAATCTTGCTTCATAATCTCCGTCTCGGAAGGGACTACTTGTAAGTACTTCTCTATCGGTTGAGTATCATCGGTGTCGGTTCAGGGACGTTATCGTTTATTCTCTTACTCCGCCAGGCATTATACTCGAGGGTTACCATTGGACCTACAGCAATTCTTTTCATCCGGCAAACTTGTTTCCAAGCATCGGCGACCTCTCGAACCTTCTTCTTGGAATTATTCCCTTTATACGAAAACTCAAACTGAGCTAGGCCGTAAGTCGTTGGTATAAACTGTCTTGAGTAGTATTGCCTTAGTACAAGCAAAGGCGCATACCCAATGGCTCCCCAAATTCCTAGCAGAGGAACCCAATCATAACTCCCACAACGGTAGATAATTTCATCGGGAACAAACCAAGGGGCTTTCCATTCAATGTCTTTTTCTTGAAGATTTTGAAGGAGTGCGATCCAATTTTCTTCTGATATGTCGTCTCTCTTGGGCTTATCCACCAACTCCTTTAACGGGGAATAATTTTCATAGTGAACTCGACAAGAAGCTCTATCTATTTTCCAGAAATGGCTATGGAACCAAACTAGTAATAGTTGCGCGCATCCCATGAATCTACCCTCGCCCGCTCTCCGGCACGCATTTAAAGATCTAAACGTTTCGGCAAGAATGGCTGGTACTGGCGTAACTCCTTTGTCAAGACGATCGAATAAGTCAACAACTGCTTCGTCCACATGCCTCAAAGCTCTCGGGAAAATTACTAGGCCATAGATACTTAAGGCGAAGATGTCGACCTTCCTCTTGGCATCGGGATGTGTCAATATCAAGTCCCTTAAGTTTGCCCATGGAATGCATTTCCCTTCACCTTTCTGCTGAATACGTGCCACGACCCATTGTTCGCTCATTCCAGTGATGTTCATCAGTTTCTTTACCAAGGTTGGTGCATTGCCGGCCCTAAAGTAGACTTTATCAACCTGAGCCCTTCGATTGCGCAGTAAAGCCGTGTATTCTTCTATGGTAGGTACCAAATCCACTTTCCCGAATGTGAAGCAGCTATATGCGGGATTCCAATATTGAGTTATGGCCCGAAACAAGTGTTTGTCCACTCTGATGTCAAGCAAATAGGGTAGATCGCCATAATTAAGGTAGAAAAGCTGCTTAGTCCCCTCATCCCAATGAGCCCACATATCTTTTAATTCTTGTAACTCATTCTGTGTCATACTGATGCGAGTAAAGTCTCCTAACTCTGATGTACATCCCTCGGCTAGACTATCCCCTTTCTCGAGTTGTATCTTCTCTGACCATATACGCACGGCCGCGTTATCCTCTACTTTATCAAGGAATCCGTCCCCCATAACAAGCTTCTATCTTAGTAACCGAACGGAGATCGACACCTTTTAATATGAATATGACATGCAATGTAATCAAAACAAGAGAAATGTTAGTGCAAGATAAGTGGGAAAAAAAATAGTACAAGAGAAGTAAGCAAACATATTGGGGTGACTACTATGGGTTTAGCGCTGTTCTGTCCAAGATGGGTTCCTAGGTTTCTCTACATGTGGTTTAGTTCTAAAGAGAGGTACCCGAACCAGCAGATTCCTCAATCCTCACCCATTATAGGCTCATACAGATCGAGTTCAGTTCGGGGGAATACATTTCCCTATGGCCATGCGGGGTGAAAACCTCACGAAACCATAGGTACGGATGTATTCCGGAAGCGGTCCCCTAGCCCATGCGGAGGTGAAAACCTCACGAGGCATAGCTTCTCGCTCCCACTTAAGGGTGTGACACAACGGTCATGCAAATGAATGCAGAGACATCCTATGAGACTCGACATTATTGCAATCATAGTACCAACAGATGCGTCAAAAGAAACATGATTTTTCAAAATGATTTTCCAAATCTTGACAAAAGAACAGAATAATCAATTTTCGGCCTGACTCTCAAAAAATCCCCAGTGGAGTCGCCAAGCTGTCGTAACCATTTTTTGACAAAACGGGAATCGAACTTGGGTTTTAAAATGGGTAAAAAGGGAGTCGCCACCGACCTTTATTAGGTGTGATCGGATCACCTTTGTTTTAATAAAGTATTTCGGTTTACTAAAACGGGGTTTTTGGTCTACGAACATTCGAGAAAATAGGTTCGGGAGTCGGTTACGTGCGAGGAAGGATTAGCACCCTCGCAACGCCCAAAATTGGTACCAAATTGATTAATCGATGTCCTAATGTCGAAAAGTTTGAAATGATTTTTGAAATCTTGCTCCTTTTATTTTATTTTTTTTTTAAAAACTTGATCGAATAATGATATTCCCTTGTTCCGAAGGAATAGAATTTCACATCCAGCACGATTGGACGCGATAATCTAAGTCCTTGAATCCAAGATCGTCTCTGAAATTCTCCAAGTAACCATTTTTGAAATTTTGGAAAGGGATTTGCTCATTGGTCGCGAAAGAAAACACCCCAGCACGATTGGGCGCGATCCTTCGAACTTCCAAACGCACAAATATCACCTTATTTAAAAAAAGGAAAAAAATTTGAAAGGTATCCATTGTTCGGTCAAACAAAAGTCACACCCCAGCACGATTGGGCATGAAGTTTTGAATTCCCAAACTCATGAATATTACCTTTGAAAACTCATTTTAGAATGAAAAAAAATAATAGTAATAGAGATGGATTGGATTACGATGAATGACGAAAGCGAGAAAATCAGAAAACATGTAAAAAATGCATAATGAAACAAAAGAAAAAAACAAAAAATAAAAAATTTAGTAATGATAATATATACAATAATAATAATAATAATAATAGTGTAAATATAATAATAAGATAAATATAATAATAATAATGATAATAATAATAATATAAAATAGTAAATAATATAATAATAAATAAGAATATAACAAAATATAGTAATGAAAATAATAATAATAATAATAATAATAGTAATAATAATAATAATAATAATATGGTATGTAATAATGATAATAATAATAATTAGTAATAATAATATAATACTATAATAATAGTAGTACGGAGTATATAAATATAATAATATAAATATAATAGTATAATAATAATGAAGTTAGTTAAACAAATAGTAATTATATATATACGAAAATAATAATAAGCAGATAGTATAGTAATAATGGTAAAATAATAATAAAAATGTAGACAATAATAATAGCAATATTAATAATGATCAATAATATATTAAACATAATAATAACAATTAAAATAATACTAATAATAATAATAATGACATAGTGCATAATAACAACAACTGAATAAAACGCACATGAAAATGGATTGAATTGAAATCGAAACGGAAAATTGGGGTTGAAAATTGGAAAATAAGAAAGAGGATGAGAACCAAATTGTGACGCGCGAGGACTCCTAGGGACTAAATTAGTAAATTACCCAGCCCTTGATTATGAGGCGTTTCGAATGACCAAATAAGGACTAAATTAAAAGTGAAGCAGAGTAATGGGGCAAATTTAAAAAAAAAAAGAAAGGTGAAAAAGGGATTCAATTGAGTAGCACCGCAAGAATGGGGGACTCATCGTGTAAATACCCCATTTAAAGAGGTGTGGACGGTTCCCCAGGTACCCCAAACGACATAACTTAATTGCCTTAACCCCAAAATTTATTTCTCTAGTTCCCTAGGCAAACAGATCAGAACCCACCCCTCAAACTCTTCCTTTTTTTTTTCGTTTCAAACAGAGCAGAGAGGGAGTCTCCTCTCTTCTTCGCCATGCCCGATGGTCGGGCCTTCCCCACCATTCATCGCACCACCGTATACCGGGCGTCCAAGGTCGCGCGAGGAGAAAGCCCTCTGTTCCCGAAAAGAGATGGAGATCTCGGGTAACCCCTTTTTTTCTTTTCTTGGATTTTTGGTTCAAAAATGATAAAAAAAACAGAAAAATCAAATAATAAGCCGGCTTAAAAAAGGGAAAGGGTGAAATCACCTTTTAATGCTATTGATCTGTCGATTTTTGGATTGAAAGTTGTTCTTTTGTATTCTGTATTGATTTGTTTTTTTTTATGCTGAAATTTCTTG